>VYXH01000677.1:212761-234000 GCA_013397275.1 Burhinus bistriatus | reverse complement strand
ATGCAGTTGGCTTCAGCCCATTGATCCAGTCTGTCCAGATCTCTCTGCAGAGCCTTCCTACCCTCAAGCAGATCAATACTCCTGCTTAATTTGGTGTCATCTGCAAACTTACTGAGGGTGCACTCAGTGGTGCCCAGGGAAAGGACAGGCGGTAATGGCACAGACTGAAATACAAGAAATTTCTTCTTAACCTTTGGAAGAAAATCTTGTTTTACAGTGAGGGTTCAAGCAGTGGAACAGGTATCCCAGGGGGGCGGTGTGGAGTGTCCCTCCTTGGGGATACCCAAATCCAACCAGGTATGGTCCTGAGCAACATGTGGTAGCTGAGCCTGCCTGAGGCAGGGTGGGACTGGACTATCTCCTGAGCTAGCATCAGCCTCAGCCCTGGCATGATTCTAAATGCAGAACCTCATTAGAGGTGCTTTAATGAAAACCGTTTCTTTCAATAAGCTCGCTTACATTCTCTGGGCTCAGAGAAGCAATATATACAATCAAGTTCCTTCAACAAAAAAAAGAAAGCTAAAAACTGAAATTATAATAGTCTTACCTTTCAAGCTCACAAAATATAACACAGGCATCTGACTTCCAGAATTTAAGGTCCTGAAGTGCAAAATACTTTTTCAGGTGTATGCCTTGAAGTATTTCTCTTTACTACTGTCAGAAACTAAAATCAACCTATTTGTGAGTATAGTCTGCCTGTTTATTTGTATATTTATATCTGCAACTTTGGTAACTTACTGAAAATCATCCCACATACATCTGGGCCTTTACATCACCTTATTCGTTGTACATGATGTACATGATGACTGATCTGTGCTGGCATTTATTACCTTCTGGCCTAAGGTCTGGATAACTAATTATCTGCACAGTCAGGTGAAGGGTGTTTCTTATTACAAGTGACGATGTAGTTACTGGGAAGGAAATGTGATACCATATTTTATTGTAACTACAGTGTACATGCACTAGTTTTCTCTTACTTAGGTCTCAAACCAAAACAACTTCATCTCCTTTCCACCCCACCCCCCCAAAGACAACAAGGTGGAGAAAATGGGCAACGTATCTAGGAAAAAAATGTTTAAGACGATCTTTCATGATCTCATTTGCTGTTTAGCAAGACACATTATCAGGTTTCTTGTCTTCCCTCTGAGTAGGCCCAGCCAGGACACAGAGACAGACTTCCAAGCCATTTACCTGCAAATCTAGGAGCCTGCATTTATATTTTATTGTTGCTCTTTTCAGCCAAGAAGCTGACCAGGATCTTAAGCCCCATTAGCTAAGGATCAAGCAAGTGACTGCATGCTATGGTTTGCAGCAGTGCGGAGGACCTGCTGCTCCCATAGGAGATCAAGTCCTACGAGAAATGCCGTGATGGAACAGCTCTAATCAACAACAGTGAGTCTGCCTGTTACAGGAGATGTCATCCCACTTGCTGAAGAAACAGTGTTTTATTAATAATCTGGTATCATCATCAAACTATCTGTGTACTGCAGTTCTCAGCTGAAGCAAGAAGCTGCATATGCCTATCAGAATATGTAAAAATTGTTCCATTATTTCAGTGTCAATATGACTAGAGAAACAAACACCCTCCAGCATTTTATACCCATGCTGAAAACAGCATAACCTCAGCTATCTGTAATGGGCTGAAACAATATCCTCTCTTGGTAACTCTGAACTTTGAGGTAGTTTGAATCTAAAAAATTAAGTTTAAAGGCTTTTTGTGTTTCTAAATGAAATCTCTTATGTTGAATCACATATTTTCACTCCTCAATCTGAAAGAAGGTCACCAGATGGCACTATTACACACTGTCTTTCTGATTTCAGTCTTTTAATATACACAAAAAGTTTTTAATTGTGGAAGAACTGGTAGTACTGTTACTGTAGCAAAACAGTTATTTGGGGGCAAGTGTGATGAGTAGTGTCTCTGTTTTAATCTCTGCAACCTTAACAAATTCCTCCAAAGGGGATGTCCTCTGAGAAATAGATGCTCTTTCACAGGTTTAAATACAGATATAAAAAAAAGGGAAGGGACTGTGCTGTTATTTATTTCTCTGCTTGAGGACTAGCATGTATCTGTAATGGGAACATATCACAGCAGGAATGAACACACATTTGGCTATGCTGATTTGTCTTCTTTGGTAAGCAGAAACCCTCTGCTGTCATTATACAGAGATTAAATGCCCTAGGCACACTGTAAATATGTACTTCTCTCAATTAGACTGACAGAGAGCCAGCATATCCAAGCTGCATCTTGGACCCAATTAAAATGCATTTGCACACCTATCAGCAAAACACTGCATATATGACAGTGAAAGCTGACATTTGAACCTCTCTTGATTGTCCTTGGCTCTGCTTTTAACAACATGAG
This sequence comes from Burhinus bistriatus, assembly GCA_013397275.1. Taxonomy (NCBI): domain Eukaryota; kingdom Metazoa; phylum Chordata; class Aves; order Charadriiformes; family Burhinidae; genus Burhinus; species Burhinus bistriatus. The sequence goes on along the minus strand of VYXH01000677.1, from coordinate 231,635 downwards.
CAGAAATACTAACTTCAAGACTCCTAATTGACATGACACTTACAAATGGCCTGAGCAACTCTTGATACTTATATTTTATTATAGCAAACCATTGCTCATTTCTGTGGCTACTAATTTGTGATTCACTGACACACAAGTCATGATTAATTCCATAGTGTGTTAGAAGAATAATTTAGAACAGTAATTTAGACTTGCTAATGCTTTAAGGTTGTAGGGGTCTTTTAGCTTTTTTCAGATATGGTTTTGTTGAAATCTTATGTAAGCTGCATATCAGTTTTTTCCTGACTCACAGGACAAAGAAATAGACTCATTAAGTTATTATATGCAGTTTTTGGGAACTCTATCTTATACTCAACAAACTCATAACTGGTGAAAGAGTGAAAAAAATCAGCCCATGAACTTTTAAGTATATGATGGAAACGGCCAACTGTAACAAAAAGTCCCGAACTACAAATAGTTGACTGGATCTGCCTCTGACAAAACACAGTCACCCCTCCTATATCTTTACTGTGATTTAGGTGATAACAGCATTAATAAAAGAAGTTTACTTCATGACAAGTGTATCATTGGCATACATGCTGCACTGGAGATGCTAGCAACCTTGATAAAGAAAAAGATTGGAAAACACCAGAAACACAACTGTTTCTGCTGATAAGGAGCCTAACTTTTCAGTATTGCAGCTTATCTTACCTTCTGATCTCAGTTAAACTTATTCTTCTAAATTACAGTTTCGAGGGTTCATGCTGGCCTGGACATAGAATACCCAAGTGAAACTAACCAAAACCAACAGAACTGCCACCACAGGCCCAGGGGAGCACTGCCAGCAGTCACCCCACACAGCTCAACCACATGGAAAACATTTCTCCTACATAATTTTTAAGCTTTTATGCATTTTACGAGGAATAAATTAACCCAGTGGACACACAATTTTGTCTATAGTAGGACCATATTTTGCAAATACACTGAATAAGGCAGCAGATTTTTTCCACAGCAAATGGTGCTGCATTTTACCTAAAGTAAAATTCATGAACACAGATATATTCTGTATATATTCCTGCTCACAGAAATGAGCAGTTCTGCTCAACACTAAGCTTTATATTCATCCCATGTAGCTTCAGGAACTTCAGTGAGCTTCTTACATTAGGCTTTGAGCAACCAGGTGTAGTAGGAGGTGTCCTTGCCCATGGCAGGGGGGTTGGAACTAGATGATCTTTAAGTTCCCTTCCAACCTAAACCATTCTATGATTAGGAGCATAGCACACATCCTATGGTAATAGTTCTGTTTTTCTCAAGCCTAGAAAAACTGGATTTCCAGCAATGTTCTCCTTGCTAGGAGGGTTAATATTGGGCAATCTAGCTCCCTTCCAATACAAAAAGTCAGCAAGGTACAGGTTGTCATCAAGAGTCAGAAAATCTTGCTTCTTTTCCACAATATTTGCTGCCAAGCAACATCTTAATGGTCATCGCTTTCTGCACAGAGTATGCTGCAATTACATAAAGTTCTTCTAGCACTCTGAATCCATCCAAAACCCATTAAAACCAACAATGGTGATATCCATCTACTGCAAACAGAAAGCCAGCCCCATGCAGCTGGTCAGCACTCTGCAAGGGCGCAATCCCTGGCTGATGTTTGGAGCTGAAGGACCAGATTCTTCTCCTGCCCTTGGTGTCAGGAAGCACTTTGCTATGTGGTCTTTCATAGGCTGCCAGAAAGGGTTTCTTGTCCCAAACTTCAGGAAACAGTGACGCAACAATCTCAGCCCCTGACAACATCTGGCAAACCTGATACATCTGAACAGAAATGTCAGGATATTGGGAAAACAGCTAAGTCACGGCTCCTTCCCGAAAACCCACTGGTTTTCTTTATTCTCCCTTTGCTATGAGAGGCTGGGTGAACAAATGGCAACCAGTGTTGGCCTTAGAAGAGGTCAGGGAGCACTGACTGAGGCTTGGCATTTGCTGGTCCTCTGCACTCCATCCCCTACACTTAAGAAGAACATACTCATGTCTCAGAGGGGTGCCCAGCAAAGCAAAGATCGTACATTTCAGGTTTTCCATGGCAAAGGGACAGTAGTATTATGGTACAAAATCTGTGGTTAATAGGAAATAACACATGTATAATAATAAGGTATGGGAGGAATTTTGCCTTTTTAAAAGTACCTGTTTCTCATTACCGATTTCCTATCCTTATGCCTTCCTCTTTTATCCTTATACTGATACAAGATGATGCTATAATCGCTACTTTGACTATTCATTGATGATCTCAAAAAAGGGTCATGGTCAGAACACACTGCAACAGCAACAAACAGACAATGCTCTGCATTCCATGAGTGAAATGCCACTGTCTTCTTGCTACACACAAACATTGTATCGCTGATTATTTTAATACAGTGACTTCCGGGGACAGCCAGGTTGGTTTTTTTTTCCACAAATGAATAAGGCAGGTATATGATTTTACAAGTCTGAGGGGATCTGAGACATAGTGAAAGAAATTACTTGCCGAAACTCAACCAACAAGTCTGAATGAGCGATGACTGCAACCTGATTTCCTTTTGTTAAAGGGCTGTGTGCACATATGCTTCTTCACGGCAGGCTCTATTCCCTCACTATATTGTAAAATATTTGAAAACAACAACTAGCATTTAATTCTGAAGAACAAACTTCCAAAGGCTGTGAAAAGCAGATGGAACAAGAACAATGTAATCCGAATTTTCATAATTAACCACTCATTTTTCCTTTGGAAGCTGGAGTTGCAAAATCCTAACAAGGGTTTTCTCATTATTTTAGGAGCCGTATACAATTTAATTCATTCATTGTAAATGTTCAGTCATCCACACTGAAGGCTAATGAATATGTAATTAATTAATGGGTTAATTACTTAACCAATACTGTAATTCTCCGAAAGCTAAAATTACACCTCATTTTATCAAAAAGATAATCTGGAAAAATCTGCCATGAATCATATACACAGGGGGCTGGAACTAGATATTCTTTAAGGTCCCTTCCAACCTAAACTATTCTATGATTCTATATATGTTAACAGTCTGTGGCTGCAGTGCCAGTGACTTTTCTATAAAATACAGTAAGACTCCCTTAAAAGCTTATTTGCCACATGAATCTCTTTGGAACCACATGTGATATCTACATACTGACCTGAATACCAAGGGAGTAAATGAAATGTTCACAGACTTGATTAACACCTAAATAAGCATTTTATTTTGCTTAGTGGTGAAAAAGAGCAATTTTGAATCACCTGTATCTCAAAGGTGACCCTGTGTAAAATGACATCAGGTTGTCACCCTGACCACAACCTGATGCAATTTCAGGTGCTAGAAAAGACAACACCATGATATGTATCCAGGCTATTGCAATAAAAGCACAAGAGATGGCTTTTCAGATTTTACCAACCTATTGCTGTAGGTGATGGCCCAGATTAGTTTTGCCCAACTCCAGGTCAGGAGAGGATTAATCCTTATAATAAAGATCCAAGTCACACTTCAAAAATGCCCATTTCTCTGTACTGATCACAGAAGTAACCTGAGGAGACTATATTCATAGGTCAGGCAGCACAGCTAAGTCAGATGAATCTGAGGCCACGAGTTGGATTCTGCAATTGTCTAAGTCTTGAACTTCTCATTGGCAATTCTGAATGCAGATCAACTAAATCTGAAAATTAGTCAGTCTGCCTTTTTATTTTTGCATGTTATTTTTCCATAGAAAGACCAGGTTATTTAGAAAAGAGTTCTCTTCCATTGTATCACTCACAAAAATGTGCCTGTACGTGTAATAATTAAGTAATTGTAGAGCAGTAGCTTTTCCTACATTTCAGAAAGTAATTAACTGACTTCACCCGTACCCAGTATTCCCTTTAACGAGATGGACTGCTAAAAATGATGGAGGCAGCAGTGGTTTCTATGGATGAGGTATCTGAGAAAAGACTAATATGTGCCCACCATATAATAATTGCTTTGAGATTTATCAATAATCCAAAAACTACCCACATGACAGGACAGATCAGGCTATGAAACACTGAGTGCCCTTTTCCAGCTAAAGTCCAAGGGCACAGAAAGCTGATAAAGCCTGTTTTGCTGGCTCTGAGTCCAAAAGAAATTGCTTTGTTTGTTTGCTAGGAGTTATTTATTACGGAAGGAGAGCAGCTCAGAGGCTTGGAATTATATAGTGGCACAGAGAGACCAGAGAAGCAGCAAGATCATAATTCTCAATGTCTTGACTTTTGGGCTTAATTTTACTTTCATCAAAATCAACAGCAAAACTTGCCATCAACTTCAAACCTACTTTATATTCAGTGTAGTCCTTTCCCTCACCAAAAAAAATAAAATAATTATTGGAATTATAAAAATCTACACCTACAGGTTTGTTCAAGTCCAATTCCACTTTCTCCCCTCCTATTTCTCCTAATGTTTTTAAGGAAGGACAACAATGTTAATTGTGGGAAGAATTCTTAAGCAGGAAATCTACTAACATTTAAAACTTCAGCAAAAATGGCTGCTAACAAGATTATGCTTACCAAGATGCTTCAAAAAGAGCATGCCATTAAATGATAGCCTCACATATGGTATCTGGTTTGTTTGCCAGTTTCCACCAAGCCTCACCACTGCTGTATCTACCACCTTTCTCTCAGATGCCACATGTTCTGCCTTGCCTCAAGACCATTTTGCCATTAATATGCTGAGCATTGTTTTTCTTGCACACAGTAATCCAACCAATCAAGCAGAAATAAACCTTCATACAGGACACTGTACAGCGTTCTACAAGGCTTGAAAGCCACAGGGTTCTAACCAGATTAACTGAAAGAGAGAACCACATCTCGACTCTCAAATCCAAAACTAAGGCATGAGTTTGCAATTTGGTCCATACTTGTTACTGAGGGTGCTGCTGTTACTTTAAGATGAGAGTCTGTATTTCTTTATGCATGTCCACATGTGAGATTATAAATCAACATTTATTTCCCATGGCCCTTAATATGAAAGAAGAGGTTGCATATTTTTTGGACGCTAAATATACGTACTATATATTACATTCTAAATACCCTTACGGAATTGCTTGCAAGCAAACAATGGACAAAGGAAGTTATCCAAATAATTCAATAGGTCATTTCAATACTAGTATATTTTAATATACTGATTTTCAATATTGATATTTGCAAATAATTACTAATATATTTGCAAATAATTAGGGAATGGGTCTGGTGTCTTTTCTATTCCTTTGCTTAAGAAGACTTATGGTTTCTGAGTAGATACTTTAAATGAAGAAGGGAATACTTTAAATTCACATCCCAACTCACTGCATAGTTTCTTGCTTATGTAACAAATCTTAGTTACTGTAATTCCAGCTGTTGGCCTTTCCTCGGAACAAGAAATGGCCTTTTCTCTGCACGAAATGTCATGTAGTAAAGAATAGTGCCCTGGGCCATTCCCATGATAGAATCAAGTCCTGATTACCTCACTGGAAAGCGAGAAATCATCCTTCTCCAGTGATGCAGACCTCCTGTTTCTATCCCTGTAGAGGCACAGGATAGCAGGAATTACTAATATGACATATTAAGGTACAACAAAATATGTCAATAGCTCAGTACGTCATGTTCTCGGCCTCAGGCAGGAGTGATTTACTACTTGGAAGGAGTCCAAATTCAAGGAGAAAACATAGACATATTTCTCTGAACAGCTAATCTGGAAAAAAACAATGAGAAATGTGTTGCTCAGAAATTTTAAATATTTGAGTAAGTCTTATGGAAATGGGTTACTAGGCAGAGGACAGGTGGAACGATGCAGGAAGCGTGCAAACTACCATCCTATGGATCTGCACTGTATCTCACTGACCTTTTATATAGCATACATGGCACCTTTCAGATTCATGATTATGTGCACATGCATGCATGTACGTACATAGGCATGCCTATACACACACACACACAAATAGTAAATGGTTCCAGTATAGACTGGGAATGAGACAATTAAAAGTTTACAAAATCACTTCATTACAATGTGTAGAGCAGCATTCTGAGTGGCAGCAAGTACAGATTTTATCTCAGCATCCGAACACAAAAAACCATGGCAATATTCCTCTGAAATTTAGTCCATGATGATTCTCTGACCAAATTTTAGAGGAATTTTGCTGTTGGTTTTGAGTGAGAGGAGACTCAGGTATTCTGTCTGTCACTTCTAGAGAGAAATTAGCATTGGTGTGCCTGCTTCAAAGATACATATGGGTCAAAAATTCATTCTGAACTCGAGAACTTAACTGGGTTTCATGGTTTTCAATATAGAGAGGAAGTAATAACCACTTCTTAATCCAAACTTTGCAGAGTATTTAATAATTATTTATATCTCTGCAGCATTTAAAAATCCAGCCAATATGAAGCCTTCAAACAGGATATGCCTCCACCTAGAAACAGTCTAAATTAGAACAAAAGTGTAGCAAATAAATACAATGAATATGAAGAATAAAGCAGAAAAACAGGAATATTTAAATATCAATAAAATTATACAGAGACAAAAAATAGCTGTTCGACAGCATAATGCTTTCAAATTACTTCAGATGACTGCTTTAAAAATGTGTAAGTAACTTAATAATATGAAATATTTCTAACTACTCCAGGACAAAGCAATTTCTAAAGTTCCAAAATCTGGGGTTTTTCCACTCAAACTCAGGGTTGCCATAAATTTAGCTAAATGATAACTTGGTGATTGTGCCTGGTAGCAATAAAAGGGATTTAATTAGTAAATTGATAAAAGCTTGCACCACAAATTAAACAACAAAATTAACATCTGATTAATCCCCAAAGAGGTGCTCATCTTCTAGCATTACAAACCCTGCAAGCTTCAACCTTCTTCCTCGGGCTAAAGCCTACATAACTGGACAGGTCTCAGACGATGCCCTGAAGGTCACCAAACACAGGCTGTGACAGCAGACATGCCTTTTTCTTAGTGCTCTATATCCGCTAGAACTGTTTTACAGCAATGTGAGAGGGTGAAAAGTTTACACTAGCTGGTTATGCAATAAATGTCACTGGTATTACCACTGACTTTAGACTAGATTCCCAGCAGTAAGCAGTTAAGAGGTGATAAAGGAGGATTAATTCCTGAGGAAAATTTATGATTAATTTGTCAGCGTATTATGCAGTACAAATTCCCTGCTACCTTTTTTATTCCTCAAACAAGAAATTATTTTGCACCCATCTATTCACCCCTGAAGTGTAGCACTTCATAGTGGTGTTAACATTATTGCACGCACCCCTTTAAGCCTATTCTCACACACTCACCTGAAAAGAAGTCATCCAAGATCAATGCTATTTACGGCTATTCGTGTAAATGAATACACCTTCAATGACACACAGGACAGTGGAATAGTAATGGAATAGTGCAAAACACAGTAACTGAGCAGTAAATATTCTTTGAACTGCCCTGATGAAATTGTACCTGACAGGGACAGTAAAATTACCCGAAGTGAGCCACTGTTGACTAAGGCAGAGCAGCAGTTGTACTGCTAGATAAAGCTGGCTTTGGAGGCAATGTGAGCTCTGGACCCTCCACCTGCTGTAGAAACAAATACGTGACCAACACTTAAAAGTCTCATTGCCCTCCCAAGCCACGAGGCTCAATTCTACTGCCAGCAAGGCAATGGCTGTTTTTCCAAGACTGCATTTTTTTCCATTTCCTCTTTTGAGATGGGAACACACATAAGGCAACAAACTACCAATAACAGCAAATAGCAACTGCGTTTCCTCAAAGTTACAAGTTATTGCCTGCAAAATAATGAAATATGTGGTAATGTACTACAATATGTTTTCTGTAAAATGTAATTGGGTTGCCCAAAGTATATCCCTAAGGCTGCTCTAACTTAGGATTCTCAGTTTACCTGTGCTTCACAATACAATTGCAAGAATTTCACACACTCAAATTTACAACTCAACCAAACTAAACCCAAACCATCTGATCTGCTTGTTTTCCCAAAAAGCAAAATAGAGCACCAACACTACCATTTTGACTTAGGTCTTACTATACAAACAACGCTGCCTTCTACCAGATGCATCATTGACAGATACTGGTGAAGATCTATTGCTAGATCATATAGAGAAATAAAGTATTTCTTTAAATTACCTCCTGGACATCCATGTGTAATAGCCAACCAGCAACTCAATGACAGCTCGGATGATGAGGAAAAAACTGATGGTATGCTAACTATACAGAAGGGTAAGCATATATCAATGTACATAAAATTACAAACACGATGAATCATATTGTTCTTATCAGGCACTCTGAATGCCATTTTTCTACCGTGAGCTACTGAGGGGAGGAACTATGATTTCATACAGTTGTCTAAGCACCTGGTGTGATGGAGACCGGATTATCAGCTCAGTACTTTGGTATGAAAATTAATAATAGTTAAAACATTTGTGTCTGTGTTAGAACAATATGAAGACAAGAGCATCCTACAAGAAGGAGTTCTCACTGACAGCCCACATTTCCAGAATTTTGAAATGCACAGCTAAGTAGTACTAACGGATTTGGTTTGTACAGATAAAAGAAGATAGTAATTTTCAAGAGAAGTACTTAATGAGGGATTTTGGATTAAAATCTCAGAACCAGTCACCTTTCTTTTTCTAAACCACATGTATCTCATCTTATGATGCATAACAAGTGATCTGTGCATAACAAATTAATTACAATTATCTGATTTTGCTTTATCTTGTCATTTTAGGTTCTAAAAATCTGGCAGTGCCAAGAAAGAATTTGAATCTCTAGTTTGTGCCAATAGCACACTTACTGCTGCGCAGATTAATGGAACCAGTCATTAAGTTAAATAATAAAAAGTGGTATTTAAATAAGAGCTGGCTGAGATACAATGGAATATTGCTAACCTAGGTTAAGATGAAGGAAACACCTGTCTTTATTTTACAGAATTAACAACAACACACTAGTCATAGTTTGCAGGTTAGGCAAAACATTGCAGATGACTGGGGAAAAATTAAGAAGTGTTATTCTTTATATTAAAGTTTATTTTATAAATAGCAAAAAAGGTTGCTAAATAGATGAGATGACTGAATTAATTTTTATAGGTATCACAGCTGTTTACTTATACTCATCTCTAATACGTCTTCCCATCTGTTCTATACCTCATGTATAAAATACTTTTAATACTCATTCACCCCACATAGATCTTTTAAAGTGCAAACTTTCTGACTTCCTTTGTCTTTGTATTACTTTGCTTTGCTGACTAGAATTAGATTTTGAATTTTGGTCGAAAGGACCAAGGGAAGCTATTTTAATTTTGAAATACTAGTACTGTATTCTGTTTACCAGAAAGCACTCACGGGTTTTGTATGTTTGTACTGTACCTAAGGGTTAAAAGGCTAATAAATGTCCAAATTCCATGTTGCCTTACACCATCTTTATAAAATATACAAATGTCCAAGCACAAGCAACAGAGCCCAGACCGTCCACATTAGGTTTAGTCCTTTCAAAAGCTTTCTGCACAGATCATCTCTAATGTCTATGGTTAAAAAGCGTGGCTTCCAACAAACACCAGAGAGGTGTGGGCACATACCTTACCTTTAAGAACTGTCATGACCATTACACTTTCCACTTCTACATCGCTTTTGTTATAGGACTTTCTTCAGTATGCACATACTATCCATTATGGAGTAACAAATTCAAATTGGTTATAATCTTATTCTACAGTTACAAAAGCAAAATGCCTGAATTCTTGGAAAACAATTTCAGAAGGAGAAAGGACCCAAAAGGGGCTGTTTTCTCACCTCTGCAGTTGGCAGTGGAAAACTGACACCTGCTAATAATGCCAGCAAAACCCCAGATCATTAACAGGGTGGAAGCACTTCATCAAACCTAATTTTTTAGCATGTGGCCCTGCAGTCTAGTGCTCAACTGCCTACAGAGTGTCACCACCCAGAAAGGCCAAGGCCACCCTAAAGTCAGCAGTGCCCAGAACACCACTGTACTGTGGCACCCTCAACTTGCAACAAGCGCTGCCCTTAGGCAGCTTCCATCACCTACATCCCACACTTTAGAAAAGATAGGTACCGACAGCCGCCCTTTAAAAACATGGGGTGGAGGGCTCACTGTTGCCTTCTAAAACAAGGCCAGAAAAAGTAGGGGAGTCAGCTGTGCCTTGCCACCCAAAACTTTTATATGATGAGTAGGACACCATATGAAGTGAGCAGTGAATGTGGGAGATCTGTATATAATTGCATAAAAGTTGAGCACTCTCACCACCAGAATCTGAAGAGCTTGTAAAAGTCATTTGATTTTGTTAAATATTAGTCTGGGAGGTAAAGTTGGAGAACTAGTTTGGGACAAAAAGTAGAGTGTGGGTTAGATGGAAAAGCAGCACCATGCTGCTCCATCTGGGTCTGGCATTTCTGAGCAAGTCTGGAAGCAAAACTGTGGCATCTGAAGATGATCTCTGTTTAAAAGTGAAGCTCCTTCAGAGTTTAAGTACCTCCAAGCAAGCAGGTATTCTGAGGTCTGGTATACTGATTTAGGGAGTGAAATTCCACCTACAGTCTTCCTGTAGCTCCCACATCCTGTTGAGGATCTGGATCAAAGTACCCAAGACTGAGAAGACAGAAGGAAAAACACTTAAAGTCTCCAGATTTTGGGACTGCATGTTCCTCTCTCTGTACAGCTTCCAGCACAATGAATTTAATCATGTCTGGAGTTCTTTTGAAATACAGAATGGTGAACATTTGCCAACACAGCTGGTTTTGTGCAGCCTCTCAGAAGTATCATGACTTCTTTTTAATTACATATGCTTTTTATTTTTAAATATATTGATGGATATGTTGTCCCCTTGCTGTTAATTAAAGGTGGGACAGTTTTAGCCTTCCTTTTCCCAGCACAATTAGCAAGGGTTGCCTAATGAATCTTAGTGGATGGCCATGATTTAAAAGCATTTAATCTATACTGCATTTCCATGCTGTCACTTTCTGCTCGTTACCAGGGTACATACATAAAAAAAAACAAGAGACTCCAGTGGTGAAAACCACTATAATCATTGCTTTGTAGTCAATAAATTACTGAGAGGCACTAAAATAAACTGAGAATAGTATCAGTTTCACTGTACTGATGATTGCATATATAAAGTATCAGCCTTTGTGTATGTCAGTAATACCCCTAAATTGTATCAAAAATGCTAAATACTCAAGGCAAATTAACTAACAGTTACTGCTACTGGAGTAACATTAAGTATAACACAGAAGTAACTGGAAAGTTTTTGAGATAATAGAAGCAGATAAAATGTAACAAAAGCCAGGTTTTTATCAAAACAAAACATGGTACAAGGACAGTGATGATCTCACGTTCCAAACATGTACTTAAAACAATGCAACCACCTTGCGTATGTTGCATATACATATGAGTATCTGGATCTTGCATACTCATAGCTCTATATTCACGAATATGCTTGCACAAGTAGAAAAACTGTGAAATGTCTGTAGAGTAAGACTCCAATCTCTGTATGGACTACAAAACATCGCTTTAAAATATCATTTGTTGTTGATGAGAGATGAAAGGCTATTCTATAGATAAAGCTACAGTTACAGGGTCTGTAAATTCAACATTAAGAAGCCCTGAAAAAGAACTGTTCAGGAGTTCAAACCAACTACAAACTCAGACCTTTTGCAGATTCCAGTTTTTCCTGCAGGCATTCAGGTAATTTGCTTTTTTCCTTAAACAAACACATATTAGATCATACATTATTACAGTGACTGTGCGTATGCAGTGTTAATACAGCCACCAAGTAAAGAAGTACCTAAAACCACTGTTAACAACCCTTCCTTTAGAATGGAAATACTGCCATTAAATACAATGTGGCAACACTTGAGATCAGTACAGATCTTAAAATATCACACACAAGCTATTCAGGCTTCTTAAGACAACAAAATTGGCAATAAAATAATGTCAAACTATGTCTTGTTGGTAAAAATAGCTCATTTTCCAAATGCAGTTCTCTGTAAATGTAGAAGAACTGTAACTGTCTTGTATATACCATAAGCTATTTATCTAAAATGGTGCTGTCAGTGAAACAGATGCCATTGCACAATATCCCCGTGCCACCCACATTCTGTTTTCCTAGTTGCCAAACAGAACTGTTGTGAGTTATTTACTGAGCGATCAGATTCAAGTATTTCTGCAATGATCTCCATGATACATTAAAGAAAAAACTACTTAAAAGCTGAAATGTAATTTCACATGATGTTTTACTATAATCTAATATATTCAATATGCCTTCACCAGTACAGACTATGAAGAAAAGACTAAAATCTTAGCAGAAGATCAACAAAGTCTTATTTTTAAGAACTTTGCACAGCAGCTTTTTCCATTTCCCTCTTCCTGTCCATTATACTTAATTTCAAGCTTCTGTTTTTAAACATCTTCACTCAACTGAGGAAGATGTAGAATTAATATCAAAGTTTCCTCCCCCGTCCTAAAAAAAAAAATCATCTGTTCTTTGCAGGATAACTATATAAAACCTAAAAATCATGCCACAGAGTAAGTTAGGCTGGAAGGGACTTTTGGAGGTATCTGGTGGTAGGATCACACTACCTGCTCTGGGGCCCATCCAGGGCACCCCGCAGGGCTCGGTGTCACTTGACGCATCTTGGTCTGCATATGCCATATGCCACCCTACATTGTAGAACTTAGCCATCTGGGTTTTTTTCTGTCTTTTCATGCTGTCTTGCTTTTTCCTTTTTCCTCCATCCTTGTCACAGTGATCTCTGGAGTTCATCAGCACCAGACTGCCGTCAGGCTTCCTTGGGGGTAGGATGGGGCACGAGACTATCCACAGTCCATACAGGACCTTGCCAATGCACCCCAGGAACTCTAAATGAAAAATGCTTGTAGTCTGTTCTCAGCAGTGTCACCAAATTGTTGCCAAAATTCAAGTTACCAGATTTTCTCAACCTGTACCCTTTAAGAACCCATTTGTTTGAAAGCTTGTGAAGGAAAACAGTAAGGGCATATTGAGTACTCCGTCTGCATTCACATTTATACAAGTAACTGAAACACTAAAGAAAATAAGATCAGAAAAAGTGGTTAAGTTCAAGTATTCACAGTTTTCTAATACAAAAGAGTGTTTTAATTCTTAAAAAATGGGGAAGAGAGAAAGGAATCTAAAAGACATGCATTTGAGCAACCCAATGAATATATCTAGAGCAAATCACAGCTAAGCAGAAAAATCGTTTGGTATCTAAGACCTTTTCTTCATGGGAAATACTGTCCTTCTTGAGAATGTAAAACTTTCTTCAACAGTTCCAGATGACTGATAAATACTGAAATTAACATTAAAATACACTTGAGTTATCTCAAGAGATTTTTCATCTGATCTGATTTTTACTCTTTGCTACTTGTTTGCTAACAAGTCACCTAACCCTTCAACTATTCAGCTTTATGATGCCTTATTTAGACCTCTCAACTTTGCTGAGCTGCTTTCAGATTACAACACGAAGTCTTAAAGATAAATACGGCAGGCATGGTTTTTTAGCAGAACACTTGCCACTTTGGCAAGAGTAGAATCAACAACAGATAGGCAAAGGGAATGTTGGTTAGAGCAGAGAAGAGAATTTTCTATACACTCCTGAAATAAAGTTCTTTCAAGATACTCTAATCCAACGATTCCAGACAGCCACCGAGCAATTCTCTGCACTAATGGGCAAAAAAAAGAGTGAAAAAGTTTCCATTACAAAAAACAACTGAGTGCAAATTCTGCATTTGATATACTAATTTGATTCTATACAATTTCATTTTGCATTAACACAGAACACTGTTGGTGACTGGAAGCAACCTAGGCTAACAGCTAACACTGTAGAAATGAAGCATCCTTTGCCACCAAAAGCCAAGACTATCACTTCTGCAATACTTGTATTATAATCCTCACTTGTTACAAAATAAGCACCCATGTGCATCGCAGTCACTACTAGGCACAAGATCTCAGACTACAAAGACGTTTAGCAATAACTTTCAAGCTGAAAATCCTAGGCATTTCTATCAGGGTTGGGACTACATGTCATGGTTTTTCTTTGTTTTTAAATTTAAATAGGAACAAAACCAATTATCTAATAACGGTAAGTAAATGAACACATAACTTCAGTGAGATTCTTTCCAAAGAACATAATCTGTGACATCCTTGCTATGAAAAAATCAGTTCATTCATCCTGATAAATGCTGTTCAACTGACTAGTAAAATAGTTCATAATGAGTTATAATTTCAAAAAGTGTTAGCTGAATATTAAAAAATCTGTCTTTACAGCATGGCTCGTAGAAGAAATACGTAGTCTGATACCTTTAGAAGCTATTTTCCCCCAGAAGCAGAAAATACATATTAGCTAAACTGCAACAAAATCTCTTTCATCCCCCTTTACCCCTCAATGATTTACAAATACATATTTTTATCATTTTAATTAACTTCATGTTAACTAATGAAAAATATATTCATGAAACATAAGACGTAAAGCTTGTGTTTTTAGGAAAAGTAGCAAGTTTTCTGATTTTTTTCATCCCTATCTGAATTCTGTGCACCTATAATATGAATAAACTCTAAGAAAAAGTAATTAATATATCAAGCAATAAATGAGTGCTCCTAAAGGTATCTTTTTAAAATCAAGTCCATCTAGAGTACTTTAAACATTTGTTATATTCATTGTGGCTCACAAAAGATTTATTCTTCTACCTAGTTGAAAATAATTGAGCACTTATCATGGTGTATAGCTACTCTACCCCACCGTATAGCCTGGACAACACAACGCAGTTGCTTTTCACATTAACTACTGTTTAAGACCATTTATAGATTCACATCTCCTTCAAATCCATTTTATGGACAACTGAAGGTGCATGAAGTGGTTGCTTCATATACCATAGTCTCTTCCTGTCGCTACATACATTCCGCCCAAACTGTGAAAGTCCTTACAATGCACTGTCAAATATTACATTATTTAGAAACCAACTAACGTAGTTAAAGCAGCCCTTCATTCAATAGGGCAAATACTGTGTTGGTGTTGGTCTTTATTTTCATTTTCTTATAAAATCCCAATTATGCATTTTGAGAAAGATGAAGAGCATGCTGATTTTGGAAAAGGAATGGAACAAAAGGGAAAGTATAAAACTACTAGTAAATGTATAGGTGTTAAACTGGGTTAGAAAATTAAAAATTTGCGAATTTTCTGGTTTTATTTTTGGTGGACTTTTTTGTGGCTTGTCCTGAAACTGAAAGCACCTGGCCGTACTGCTAAAATACCAGTCTCTCTCTTCAAAGTTAGGCATATAGGCAGAATCATCAGTTTTCTGTGAGTCACAGGCAGGTAGCCCCTCTCTATAGTTATATGTGCTCCGCTTCTCTATCCTCCTGTTCATATGCCTGTACACTTATACCAGTGGATTGTGTCTCTTCTGAACCACTCATAGAGGGCCGTTAAACGAAAGAAACAAAACAGTGAACAGTTCCCTCATACTCTGAGTAATTATTGGATAATAAAACCTTATCTGATGAATAATAACCCTATTGTCATATAAAATCAGACATTTCAATTTCAGCATTAAACATGCAATTAACATACTGCTACATACATAAGTATTTATGGGTTCAGCTTCCTAAGTCCCTTAACTATAGCCTGCTTTAAGAAGAGAGCTGTTTAAAAGATAATAATTGCTAAAGACCCACCGAGCCCTCTGTGCATAAATTCCCGTCTCTACTTGTGGCCAGGTATTAGGCCAAAAATTAGTTTGCTTAGTTGCAAATACTGTGAATGGGAAACCATCCTGCATAAACAGAGGATCTCTGCCTTTTGCCACTATGGCCACTATTTTTCCCATAGATTTTTTTCATGTAATTGGTCATCAATTACAACTGCAAGTTAATACTGTATATCAGCATCAGTAGATTAAAAACATGTATGAAAACACCTTCATCTGCTGTTCTGAGTGATTCGGTTTTTTGAGGAAGAAAATGCATTAAAAGTCTTTAAAAAGCCAAATTTTGTCACAAGATCCTCTCCAGATATTGATACTGCTTAATCCAAAACCTTAGGGAAAAAATAGTAGCTATATCTCAGATCTCATCAATGTGCCAAAATGCTGAGTAAAGGTTTATGTCTTTTTGATGGTATTTTTTCTTGCTTTCCGTGTGATTAGGATCGTTCTGGAGTTAAAAGCTATTGATTTACTAGAAGGCTGCCTCATGTTTTATAATTTCAATTCTATTGGACTGATAAAACAAACAGACCTTTTAGCAAAACAAGGAACATTTTTATATTGCTTACTGTACAATATCAGGATCCTTATGATATAGGAGGGCTCAGCACTTACAAGGGCATTATTACATATATGCTAATTAAAAATTGACCAACCTTTCCTTCAGTGTCTGCTGTTACCTTCTCAACCTTGTTCCTGTTTAAAAATTTCTTCACCCATTCTTCTACTTGAACATTGAACTTCATGAAAGTCACATAGCAAAAATATGCTGTCAGGAGTGTTAAGCTTTCCCACCACATGATCAAGTTATCCAGAAAAAAGATGATTAGCAAGATCAAGTCAATGATGTAAAAGGACACATCTCGAAAGAGTGGCCACCAAGTAAGGTTCAAGATCTCTCTAGAAAATAAAGCACACATTCCAATGACAAACAAGATATTGAACACAGCAGATCCCACTATTGTACCAATGCCGACATTGCTGTGGGATATGAACACTCCTATTAAAGAAGTGAAGAGTTCTGGGGCTGACCCACCAGCAGCCATGAAGGTTGCCCCTGCCACATCATCAGATATGCTCAGTTTTTCAGTGATTACAGTCAAGGAAGGAACAAAGAACTCATCGCAGACTATGGCTAAAGCTATGAACATGTAAATCATTCCAGTTACATGGAGGATCACTGCTCCCTTTCTTCTCTGCTCAAGAGAGAAAAGGTCCTTGGGGTACTCTCCCTTGGCATGATCATCTGTTGCATTGTCGTGCTCAGCTTCATATTTCATAGAAGCGCGTGGGTCTGGAGTGCCATATTCATTCTGTTCTGTGAAATCCAACAGAGTTCTTTGGTGCCCACGCACCAGCTTTTGGCTATCTAGGCTGCTGGCCAACGCCATGCTATGTGGTTCCATCTTGAAAAAGGCACTAACTGAAAGAGAGAAAGTACTAATGGCCACTACACTGACAAGAAGCCCTATAATTCGTATCAGTCTCAGTTTTTTTCTAACATTCTGGTGCCGTCTGCGACCAAACAGTGGTTCCTCCAAACACCACTCCTCCAAGACATCAGCAACAGTTTTTTTCTGAAGAGCCATTTTGTGTTCTGTGTGAGATGCTGAGGGAGTCAGATGGATTGCTCCTTCATGCTTTTCTCCAGCTCTGAAGTTAGAAGTGCTTTAAGAGTTTTCCCAGAATCAAGTACTTGTACTCTTCACAGGAAGTATTTTCTTCATTCGTCCTAAAAGGACAAACAGGTATTATTAATACTAGTGAAAGAGCATGTGATTAGAAGCTTCTAAAAAGCATTTTACAGACTGGGTTAAATTTAGACTTTAAAGCAGAATATTACCAACTGTAACATAAAATCCTGTGACATCCCATCAGAGACAGCAACAATAAGTCTGTTTCAGCAGCAGCCCCACAGATAACAGTCTATCAATACTCAGATCATTTTATGCCTCTTAGCCACTGCTCTCCTCAGCTGCTGACAAAAAAATCCTAATGGAAGGTAAAAAACATCCCCAAACGTTGCATAAAAATGAAGAAACTACTATTTTAATGGACACACCAAAGATTATTACCTTCTGTAATTACTTTTCACCATGATCATGTTATGTCCAAATCCCAAATGCAGGGCAATAACGTATGAAAAAGCAATCGAAATGCTAACAAGCATCTCATCAGACCTTTAGGCAGCTGAGGCAGTATTAATTGAATTCTTATGCACACGTAGACCAAGAGTCGTTGATATGTAGGTAAAACACTACGCCACTGGAACAGGATCGAAAGGAAGACCTAACAGATCCACAGTTTCTGTAATTCCCCTGGAAAATCAATTCAAGTTTACAAAGAGAACTCAGCTTGCTTCTGATCAGACCAAGGACGTTCACTTGCACTAGCTAAGACAAAACTTTCTTTCATCTCTGGTTTTGTTTTGGTTTATGTTGCACATTCAGCCATAAATGTAGGAAGTTCCTAAGAATATCTATGTGGTAAGTATCTTTTAAAAATGATCCTCTTACAGATCCTTAAGAAAATAGTTTAAATTTACACACGAGTTTATCCTGAAACAAATAAAATGGTGACAAATTAAACTATGTGAGAAGGAAGGACTATTCATGTATGCCAGAGCTGAGCATGTTAGACCAACAGCACCTTTAAAACAGGAAAAAAAACCCTATATAATAACAGGTGCTTTGGTTACTGAATTTGAAGAATATATGTAATGTAGAAATTAGTTATGTATGCATTATGCATATGAAGTTGCATTTTACATGACACAAAATATAAGATACTTTCTAAAAAAAATCATTAGTACTTACTATTGCAGTCAAAAAATACAGTTACACCGCTTATTCAAGTCATTTGTACTAAAAGCTGAATACCGACTAATCCATTAATCACTATAATATTGATTTTGTACTCTCAAATACAGAATTGCAACTATTACATGCAGTTATTTACATAAAAGTTAGTAAGTCACGCGCGCGGTTTCCCCTCATTTGTCTGAACAGCTTGCATACTAAGATGCCAAAGACACATGCCCCATCTGCAAGGTAACAGCATCACAGCGGAGATATTTTATTTTCCGCCTCAGAGTTACAGCACACCGGACTGCCAGAAGAACACTAGGCAGCAAAGATACGGGAACGGCA
>VYXH01000677.1:196063-212542 GCA_013397275.1 Burhinus bistriatus | reverse complement strand
GCTCCCTCCGCGCGCTTGCACAGATAGTTTGGTTAGTGGCAAAGCAAGGCGGGTGGGGAGGATTTTCTTTTTCTCCTCCTTTATCTTGGGTTGCCTGGTGCGGCTTGATTGAGTTAAAACTCAGCACTCCTAGCAAAGATAATAATTTTATAAAGGAAACATCTTCTGACCAAAATATCCTTTGTTCCACGTGTTTTCTGAAGGGAAATTGGGAAGTGAAAGAAAAGGGTGTTGTGTTTTGGTTTTGATTTTAACGAAGACAACGTGTCTGTTATAAAGGTACTAATCATCATTAATTTTTTCAAGAACAGAAATTTCCTCAAACTGTATTTCAAAGTTTTCACAGAGAACAATAAAGATGCACTGGACACCCTAGAAAAGAGGCGAAGTTCATAGCCAGAGCTGTCCCTTTCTATTTTGGTCTCCGGTTTTCAACATAGGTATTTCCCCACTAAATTGTGCTTTGTTAAGTAATTGCTTCAAGATTCAAATACAATGGAACTGTTACAATGCAGCTCTGTCGTTGCTAATTCCTGACGCTACATGCTGTAGATCCACTAGAGCACACAGGCACTGCTCTTTTGAAATACCGCTTGTACTCCTACTCTATGCCATGGTTAGAAAAACCCACACAGCAAACCATGGGTAAACGGAAGTAATCTCTTGTAGGTGGGCCAACACCCCAGGAAGACCTTCATTGGGTCAGGGCAGCTGGATAGAAACCTGCATGTGGAAATCCTTGAAAAATGCAGAGCCCAGGTAACAGCAGGGAGATTCAGATGGGGCAGATGGGACAGCAGTTGAGAGCTGGGAAGAGTTCAGTGAACAGCTCACTAGCACTACTCTGCTTTCAGTGATACCCTTTACACATTCTGAAAAAGTTTGCTATAAACAGTGAACTCTCAGTCCCTTCGGGCTGAAGAATAACTTAGATTTTTAAAACTTGTACCTTCTTCATTTTGAACTCTGATTTCGTTATATGGCAAATGGAAAATAACTGTTACTCGGTGCTTCATGAAGAATACAAAAATGTAAGAGGTTTTATTAAGTGATAAAACATGGACATTTTAAGTACCTTCAAAGTCATTATTAGGATATTGCATGAAAAATAAGGATTGTCTGGGTAGGCCTGGGGTGTGTAGTCTAATTGCATCTCCACACTGCCAGTTTGCAGCACCTGGGCCCTTTGGGTTGTCTTGGTCTTGATTGGAAACCCATAAGTTCTGCTAAGGAGTTATGAGATGGCAAAAACAAGATACAACAAAACACAATAGGCATCTTAGAGACTATGTCAACATGCAAGAGATGCAAAAGGTTCAGAAACTATTTCCAAAATTTCAACAATTTCCAGTGAGAGCCATGGCTGACTCACACATACAAAGTGCCCTTCAAAGCCAGAGTTTGCACGGGTGATTTACATTTATTTCACATCACACATTGGGAGGTTCTCGTTAGTGGCTGACAGCTAATAGAGGGTGCCTGTTGATTATCAGACTTGCACGGTTCAGGCTCAGGATGATGCAAAGAGACCTGTGGAGATTGATTTGACCATCCTTCTAGAGCCATCACATAGATAAGAATTAGTTAAAATGCAGATTTACTGTCTGTATCCACATGTGCAAGGCACAGGTGAAACGGCTACATCTCAAATATCCAACCTGTGTCTGCTATACAGTGAAGACAGGGATTTAAGGTAAGCATGCTTATATGATTTCTTGTGGCTGCTGTATTGTTGGCCTGCACTCTGTGAGAAGTGGCCACTTGAGAAAGATACCGAGATGTTTTCACAGCTTCACAGACAGTCAGAGGCAGGCTGTGATATGTGTGTAGCACTCCAGCTTCTATCAATTTCTGAAATGAAAGTGGAAGCAGGTGAGTTTTGCGAATGACCACAGGGAGAATAGGTAGAAAATCCCCTATAATTATGTTATAATGTCCCCTATAATTACATTATCTACTAACAATAAGTTCATGTATCTGAATTGTATTATCCGTCTGTTTCTCTGTACTTGTAATGATTTTTATCCCAACAATAAACATGTATTGCAAGCCAAGGACAATAAAATCCGTAACAAGAATGATGTGGCTCACAGGTGGGTATCTCTACCAATAACTTAAGCATTTTGCATCAGCTGGCCTGTTCTCATGTAAATGCTGCATAATAATGATAACAGAAACAAAAAAGCACAGTTAAATTAGTATAAGGAGGATACCTAACAATAATAATAAAAAAATCCGTATTTTTCTCACAAAATTAAACTGAGCATATCCTGGTTACATACAGAATAATTAGATTATTTGAATGAAACAGTGCTTGACTTACATCTGGTTCAATGTTTCTCTTCTTAAGTGAAGAAAGAGAGGAGAGACATCTGCTAGGTACTTGGATTCTGCATCTACATGTTTGTATATACGACTAAGCGTTCATTTTTACATACACTGAATACGTAGTTTTTAATAGCTTATACGTAGTTCACTGCACCATGTGTGATGAGCCCTCTGAAATCATAAGCCATTCTTCTTCACCACTTCCTATTTCCAGGAAGATCCATGAAGTAGAACTTTATTTTTGTTACAGTATTTCCAGTTTAGCTCAGTATTTGATGTCAAAACTGATTTCTTGCTGTTATAAACCTTCGACTTGGTGAAAGGAAGCACGGAAGTGTCTTTAGTGCAGGAGAGGGAAGGAAGAGGGAACCAAATGAAAAATCCTGAATGACAACACCTCTTAAGTACCACAGCAATACCTTCTAAAGCTGGAAGATAAAGCTGACGAGGAGGTTACCATGACTACGGAGGCGGCATATTTGAATGAAAATTGATGCTAAGCTTTTAAATGCTAATTGCAGCTGGGAACAGGTGACATTTGAAATACCAAAATTATTTCAACACTTCGCAATGTACAAGTGAAAGAGGGTGAAAAAGATGACAACATAGAGTTAAATTAAAACAGTGATACAGTTTTTTCTCATTAAAGTATACCTATTTGTGTTACTAAGCAAACATATTGCATATAAATCACAGTGCCTGAGGGGCAGAAACAGTTTATATTACCTGAGTAACACATTCTTGAGGAATATATCGAGCAAAATTAAACAAGCTTCTTTAAATTAGCTACAATGACAAGTTCTCAGCTGCCTGCATTAAAGAGGCTATTAAAACTTAATATTCAGAAACTACTTTAAATTCTCAGTGGCGAGTAAATCTTACAAGTGCCTGAAGTTAGGAATGTTTCTTATCTCCACTGGGGGATAAAAGGTGAACGTATACACCATGGTACAAGGTCCTCACAAGAGTCAAAACTGTAAGCTGAAATGGCATGTAGACCAGTATCACTGTGTAACTACTGTAATTTGCTATCAGACTGACACCTAACCAGACTTAGGGCTTTAGCTGTAAAAGATGCCAAAGACGTGCTTTACCTTCAGCTGTAAACATTGACTTACTCTTAAGCCTCAAAGATCATCTGACATTTCTGTTTCTTTTGCAGTGGGTTAAATTCTACTTGCTAACACGTACATTTTGCAACAGTCTTGATAACATTACTATATGTCACGGTCAGTTGTAATGCAAATTTACATTTTGTAACAACTGATTGATTTGAAAAGCTTTGAGAGTTTTTGAGGGTTTTCTTGGTTTTTAATATATAAGATGAGAAATCTAGGGGCTTTACCTCTGTTCTGCATGGTTACAATGAGCACTGTAAACACCTTTATTAAGGAGGCTAAAGCTAACTGCTTTTTTGATTCTAGTTTCTGCAAGTGAACACACTGACCAAAAAATATAAATTCAGTATACCTTTAAAAGACAAAAGCTTTTTTGGCCATGTTTGCAGAACACTAAATAACATGTTTTTCTAATCTAATGTTTAAAATACTAATTAAACATTCGGCAACTGTAAATGTTGTTGTCATAGCATGCCAGTCTCTTTAAAGGACAGTCTCCTTCAATAAAAGTACAAATCTTCCTCCTTTTTATCTAGGCTTGAGAGGTCCATATCAGAGTAGAACCACCACAGCCTAAACTCAAATTATATGACAGAAAAAAGTACTGTATGAGATATGATTATTGAAATCCACTTCAAAATCTGGGTATGTTACATCCAGATGATTATTTTTACTTACAGAGTAATTGCACTTTCCAAAAAGCAGCAGGATGGAGCAACATGACTTTCTCTTTCAGATGACTTTCTCTTTCAGATGTGATAATTTGCTCCTCTGAAGCTCCTACTATCTAAGTGGTGTAATGTAACCCCAGTGAGCTGCCCTGAAGTCAACAGGACTGCTTTTTTCACTATAATCTGTGGCCTACCAGCCTCATTTATAAGAACACCTGCAAGCTGGCAAGTCAGCAGCCTTAGGAGCAATTGTTGGTTTGGTGGATGAGCTCCAACGTCCTTGCCAATTTCCCAGCGGTTTCACGCATCACCTTGCTTGGACCCTTGGCTTGAAACCCTCTGCTCCCTGTCTTAGGAGTGCCTCAGGGACCGAGGTCAAACTTGATATTAGCTACAACTCAGATTTCTTACACAATTTATTTCTGACTAGGCCATTGTCCTGGCAGAGCTGGAAGGAAATGTCTCCCACTGACCATACTCCTTTCGGAAATTAAATTATCTTTGCTGCTATACTATTGCACAGTAATTACCTTTTTCTTCTTTTTCTCTGTCCTTATGTTCAACCTTCTCATATTCCTTGCACTTGGTGAATTACAAGCTATTTGTCTTCATCTCTGCAGTGATCTAGTTTTCATGTAATCTCCTCCACCCTTGTGGAATGTTTCAGGGAAATAAATATAAGGTAAAAATTGTCCTCCGATAGTGACATGTGAAAATATGACAATTTATGAAATAAGCATTACAATATGCTGATTAACTAACTGCACAAAGCTGTTGTGCAGAGAATGAGAGAGAAAAAGATGATAAAAACATTTTTAGGACTGAAGTTAATGCTAACTCCTTGACATTTCCAATGCAAGGAAAGGAAAGTCATGGAGTCGTTTCTCTTTTACATTGCTAGGTCCTTGTGCGCAGAGTACCAATTAGCACTGCTCAGTTAAAGAATCCTGCACACTCACACTGAGAGCGCTTATACCGTGGAGTAAAACATGCCCAGGCCAAAAGAGCAGAGACCCCACCTATCAACAGAGTTTCAAAATTTTCAGTGGTTGCAATAGAAACAAAAATCTTTCAAAGAAGAGCTGACATTGGGCTTTGTATTTGGTAGTGGTCACAGCACTGAGTCATGCTACATGGAATTTTAGAGTAAGATCAAAAGAATGGTTTAAAGCAGCACCACAAAATTAGTCCCATCAACTGAAATAACCCAGACCTTTCAAACGAATCAGAGAATCTGGAATAAGAACATAAAAGGAAAGTTGGAACTGAAATAAATGGATGTTTTGAGAAGCTTTCAGAAGACAAGATACCCGGGTTTTTTAAATGGAATACTCTCTATTACAAACTAAATAATTCAAGTATGTGTAATCTTCCTGCATTCATTAAAAGCATTTTACAGAACTTCACCCCAAAACCTATCCAAATTTCTCAAGCTTGCAAACTTGTATTCTGTAGGATAATTCTGATCACAGAGGAAGTGCAACCATCTTTTTGCTGTACTGCAGTTGCTTTTTTAAGAATCGGACAAACAAAACAGACCAACAAAGCAGTTCAAGAGAAGCAGCAAAGAATTATTTCTACAGTTGAGATTCAAGAGAAAATACAATAATGAGATCTGGAATTAACCATATGAGGTTGTTGGTTTTTTTACATCCATCCTGATTATGATGCAGTTAAATGCGCAGGCTAAGATAAGTATAAACAAATGAGACATAATTTGGAAGGTCGCTTAAATATTCAAAAAGCTCAAATTCGTCGCCCATTAGACATTCTAAAGGTCACTGTAACATGTTCATTACATTAAGAACAATTTAAGAAGACAGATGCAATTACTTGATCTGGGTTTTTTCCAGATATGTGATCTTTACTGCTAAGAACCTCTGCTCTGTGTCAAATCTAAAAGATGTTGACTTTTGCAGCTGTCTCCAGCTGGATGGACCACCAGGATCAGTTCCTGCAGGCTCTGAAAGTCTCCCTCCAAATACCAAATGGCCAGTGCCACTTGAATGCAATCTCCAGTGATCAGTATTTGATGTCAAAAGAGCTGGGAAGGTGCTGCTCAAACTTGTTTTTCGATTGCTTTCAGACAGATTTGGACTGTCTCATTGACTGTTACTGACTTGTGACAGCTTGCTTTTTCTCTTTATCTGTGTTTAAGAGACATGAAATTACATATAAATATAAATAAATATTTTAAAATAATTAGTGTGTGACAAATTATATTCCATTTAGCTGTATTTTAATGCCAAGAATAAGTTAAGATCTTCATTGACATCTGTAATCGCTGGAAAAGAGTAGACCTTTTATAATTTCTTCATATCTAATAGTAAATATTATGCACCATGCCCCAGGTCAGAGAAGATTTAACATGTACACACACAGTTAAAATTAAACCAAACACTGTAAGTATGGTATAAAATACAGGTTGGTTCCCCTTTAAACTTGGTACTCAAGATTTGTATTTTTCATCACTAGCAAAAGAAAGAAAACTACAGACATTCTTGTGGCTTATGAAGTCTTTATCACATACATCCATCATCATTTCTGCAAGTGGAAGTCCAGTTTGTGGGAAACAGGTATGACATCAATCATGCACAGGTATAACAGTGATTATGCAGTGTTTCTTCAGGTGAAATAACAGTTTTAAGCTTGATATTGGACTATAACAACCTTAGGTCCATCATTTTAGCTAAACTTGTAAAAACTCCGAGGAGATGGAAGTGGGACTAATCAACGCTATCACTGGAAGTAAGGTTCAAGCCAGGACTGCACCACAGTGGAAGGAAGGAGAGTGCCTTTACAGACTTTTTGACTGTGATGATATTGCAGCTGATGCTACAAGGGCAAGCTTTCAACAAAGCAAGAGAAAGGTGATACTCTTCACAAAACTGACAGCCAACTTTTCTCACACAAGCTCTGGTTCAGGTTTGAAACAGAAGCTTTTCCTAATATGGGGTGTATAAAGAGTTTGAGCCACAAATGCTCAGGGTTAAGGGTGTCTCTTTGCTTGCACAAGGAGAAGGAAGTCTTCCCCTGCAGGCAGTGCCTGTGGGGCAACAGGGAGGCAAGAAAGGGAAGTGGTGCCTTGTGGTGCTCTCCACCTAGCCGGGGCCCCTCCAGCAGGGCCCAGGTAATGAAGGTCCATAGAACTTCTCCGCTCTCCCTGATTGCAAACCCTTTGCTGGTCTGAAGATGGTTCTAGTTATCTTGCTGGCATAGTGCAAGAAAAGAACAACCTAAAACCTGAAAGAACTTGTTCAGGTCTACCACAGGACATTTTGAGATGAAAGCTGTACCTCTTTCTTGAAGTTTTCTAATGCACACAGTTTTGGCATTTCTTTAGGAATTTTTTTGGCCTGGAAATCAGCGTGGTGGTACGCGACTATCTAAGAACAGAGTCACTCATTGTCATGCACCTGCTGGGCAGACATCAAGCAGGTCAGCCTATGACAATATGATTTTCTTTCAGCAATTAATTTATTGTCAGACCTTCTTGGAAGAAAGGTGAATGAACAGAATACCATGTTAAGTGACAGTTTTGCATGATTTGGGGAAAAGAGTGGCTGTGTGCTGAGATTTTGTGTGTCTAATCTCAAGTGAAAGACTGGAAATTCCTCCTGGCAAAAGAAGGGCAAATTGCAAATCTACTTTAATGGACAAATTCCTTCATTTTGTCTTTTAAGGGGACATCCTCATTCATTCATGTACAACAAGAACTTGTAGGGTCAAGCAGTTCAACTCTAGCGTTCAGACATAAAGCACTGGGTCTGTCCTGTAGCTGCTGAACACATGGATACAAGAGATGAATGGCCTTTGCTAGCATGAGCATCAATGCTTCATGATTTGCATGGAAATTTACCTCTCCAAACCTTATCCTTTGCATACAGGCTGTTTGTTGTGTTGTATCAATGCACAATGTACAGATGCACCAGTGCAGAAAGATTGGGGGCTGGCAGAAACATTGTTTAGCAAAGGCTCTACCTTACTAAAAGGACATTTTGGGGAGGAATGCTAGGTGTGAGAAGTAAACTTGTGCTGGACACATGCAGGGTTGAAAGTCACTTGGGTCAGTGTAGGAGTTTATACAGTAAACAAAGAATTTGAGGTTTATGTGCCTTCAGGACAAAACCAGCTCCACTGAAGTGGCTTGTGTGGGCTTGCTTGCAAAACTTCGGCAAAATTGTTCCCTCTGTGAGTGATTTGTACCACCTCCTACAGGGCTCAGGAGATACGTTTTGTTTTATTTAACCTGTGGCCTAGTTAGTCCAAGAGTTCAAATTGGATGAATCAGTCATGGGATTTACCTGAATTGCTGACGTTTTGTGTGGTGTCTGAAATTCTGCCAACCTAGTTGTAAATCAGTTTTATCCTAGCTTGATGTTTTATTTTGGGGGGAGTGAGAAGGAGAAGTTGGCTGCTTATGATGCTCCTTTAGCCACAAAGGACTTTGCTGGCAGTAGAAACTGGAAGTGTAATTATTTATTGGATTTGTTTTCACATCAGGCACATTCTGTCAATGATTTTGTTAAACTTCTGATTAATACATTTTAAAAACCAAAATTAAATATGCAGACATTTTACACTCTTCATCCAGGCATGCTACACTCATCCTTAAAGTTCATTTTCTGAAACTTTATTTGGAACAGAAATTAATGCTTTCTCTTAATAAATTAACACACTTTAGTTCCGGTCTCTCTCTGCTCTCCAGCAAACTTAAATTTCTCATAAATAAGCAGAGCACGTGCCATGAGTCTCAGAGGGGAGTAAAAGCCACACGTGTGCTAGCAGGAGTGCAAGGAGAGGGATAATGACCAGGGTGCCCCCACTCTCATAGCATTACCACATGCTCTATGGCACATATGAAGAATTAAATGGAAACTGAAGGAAGAAAGCCTCTACAGAAACTGCAGGTGAGCTGCCAGGCAGTGTTGCCTAGCTGGTTTTGCACATCTGGTCTTAGGGCAGCCTTGTCACAGCTTCTGGGGCAGTCGTGAGGACCCACGGGAGGCTGAGCAGTCACGGCTTGGTGCAGCCTGCAGGCTCATGCCCTGTGGACGGGAGGCACAAGGCAGAGAGGAGCCCCGCTTCCCAGTTGCTCGGCGTGGAGGAGCTGCCTGGTCTGTGGGTGCTGTGCGGCATGCTGGAGGCCACCATTTGCAGAGGCACCTGGCTCTCCCTGCCCGTCTTGCTGCTGTGAAGTCCCGGAGGGACGCTGTGTGTTTTCAAACACCGGCAGCCACAAATTTTTGCAGGTCCCAAAGCTCTGGAAGAAGGCATGCTTTTCTAAGCAATAGTTCAACCACTACAGCAGATGTTCGTGAGATTTCCTAATTTTCTTAAAGCTTCAGCTCCCAATATTGTACCTGTTTTTTCCAAAGCATATTACTACTTAAACCTTTTATAACATGCATAGTCAAATCAATATAGTTAGTCCACTAATTAAGCTTTCTAACCCTTTTCATGTGATCTCTAAGTATCTCATTCTGTGTCTGGGACTTTCAGGAGGTTGTAATTTTGTTTTTTCCTATAGCAGGTGATATCCTGGGCTATGTTGATGTCGGTGTTGCTGAATTTGGGCTCTCCTACGTGCTACAGCATGTCTCTTCATGGGTCTCCTCCTTCTTCCTTCTGAAAGCAAAGGTATCAGCTATTCTTTTGTTCAATCTATATAACACTCCTATGGTTTCCAACCATTAATTTCCATCACAAATATATAAATATGTGACAGATCCTGTAACTCCAAATAGTTTGGTTTTCATTGGGTGCAGCTGTCCTGATTTCAGGTGAGAAAGACTTAATTTTCTTTCTAGTGGCTGCTGTGAAAGGAATGTCAGTAACAGCTATTAGTTTTAGTTGTTGCTGAGTGATGTTTACACTATTGAAGGACTTTTTTTCAGCTTCCCATAGAAGCATAGCTAGAACCATGGAATGACCAATGAAATATTCCATACCATAGACATCATGCTGAGTATATAAATGAGGGGTGGGAATCTGCAATCACTGCTCCAGACAGTGCCAATTTACTGGGTGGTGAGAGTAACCCATGTCATTGTCGTTAGTATTAGTATTAGTATTAGTATTCCTTTTCTGTTATTATTTGCATTAAATTCTCTTTATCTCNCCCATGAGGTTTTTTTTTCCTTTCCCCTCCTTTTCTCCCTCTCCTCCCTACCCTTCTGGGGGGCAAGGGGGGTGAGCAAGCAGCTGTGTGGTCCTAGCTGCTGACTGAGGTTAAACCATGACAGCAGCTTTGCTCATTTTTTCATAAGTCTGCAAATTGTCAGATTCCAACCCTCAGTTTAACGACATATTCCCAGTTTCAAACTGCTGTCATCGAAAACCTCTGTAGTGGCAAACCACCATCTAGTTATGCTATCTTACCATTTAACAGTGCTAACTATCTTCGAAGTCTAATATCAAATGCCATTTTAGGTGGCTGCTTTATTATTTTTATATAATTTTCCACCAACCCGTTGAAGTAGTTTCAGCTGGGTCTGTCAATTATTATACAACATCCCACTGCTAGACACCATCAGTTTTATCGTATCTGGCAAGATAAACAACCGCATAGCAGTCTGTGATCTGTTTTCTAGCAAAGCAGTCTCTGAGATGTCAGAATAATAATGCAATTCCCAATCAACAAAACCCAAGTTCCATAAAGGGGCCAAATTTTTCCTGATATTCAATGAAAATATTTTTGTGTCATCTTGGCCTGTACCTCTGACAGGCAGAACAAATTTTAACATTTTTGTTGAAAACAGAGTTGTTGGATGAGACCTTTCACTTTAGTAGTAGTTGTACAACATCAGCTGTGTGTCAACTCTTGCTTTTACAGGGTAGAGGTTTCTTTCTGTTTGAAAAGAAAAAAAAAGAGTGTATTTGTTAACTTAGAAGAGCAGGAAGTTTATTTTTTCCTCCTGACCAACAAAACTGCATTGCTTTACATAGCACACAGAAAGAAATCAAGAAAGGGAAACGACACTTAGGAAATAATTTCAGAGATGATGTTCAACACAGAATGCATCTTCAGCTCCTGATTATAAGGATTATTACTGCTTTGGTCCTTTTCAAAAGTATTTCCCCTACATGCCTATGTGGGTCCAATGCTCATGTGCTCTTCTGGCTTCATGATTAAGAAAGCAAACTTATGCCTACATGAGAATCACAGACAACAGGAAGCAGGTGAGTCTGGGTCTTCCTACCATTCACAAAGTCATATGCATTTAAAGGGAAAAAACCAGAAAGGATATTTGTCAAGAATTCCACAAGAGCTGTGGCATGAATTGGATAATATGAAAGTTTAGCAACAAAACTACCTTAACAAGTTACAAGTCCATTTTTAGTCATTAAGATCAATCAAGAACCAATCATTCTGCTAAGCAGCTTAGGACTCAATATAATGTATTATCACATTAAATTACAGTCAGACAGAAATTGGAATATGTTAGCTATGTAGCCTGCAAATCATGTTTTACAAAATAAGCATAGCTGGGCACCAAGACATTGAAATATTTGTTATTCAGTAACTATACTTTCCATTATCACGCTAACCACAGTAGTTGTATGATTCAATCTAATGGAGTAAGTGAATATTTCTGAGTACTAGGAAGTATTTTCTATAATGACATGGTGGAAAAAGTAACTTTGCAGGTTCTTATGACCTTTCAAAACCAGTGAAAAATAAATGTCTACATTATTTATCATGCCAAAATTTCTGTATAGTTACAAGTGACACAAGCAATCTTTAAGGAACACCTTACATGCAATATAACCAGAACAAAATTAATTAACTGTGCTTCCTGATAGGGTGGGAATGCAAGGTAACTTCTCAGAGAGATGGGAAATCATTATAATGTGCTGCAACCCTGCTTTTTTATCTTCGTGTATTCACACAGTTTTATACTCTAAGATTATAAACTTGAGGTTAAAACTAAATATCTTAAATTTTATGGACTGGTACTGATAACCTCACACATTCTCATTTAATGAGATACTTGATACTTTCAATGGATTCATTGTCTCTTCAAGTAAAAAGCAAACAGGAGCTCATCCCATATGGTTAAGAAAATGTAATTACGTGTATCACTAAAAGTACCTTCCGTTGCTTTCACTGAAATTTTTTTAAGAACTCAATCAACTCATTAACATGCACTTTTGTCTTTTAAGAGGGTTTTCCTTTGCTCTGGTACCCAAACAGGATGAAAGACACACCTTAACTGCTAGAGACGGATCTAACCTTGGTTGTTGAGTGATTCTCAGACTGCTGTT
The DNA here is from genome assembly GCA_013397275.1 of Burhinus bistriatus. Taxonomy (NCBI): domain Eukaryota; kingdom Metazoa; phylum Chordata; class Aves; order Charadriiformes; family Burhinidae; genus Burhinus; species Burhinus bistriatus. The sequence continues at coordinate 200,157 of VYXH01000677.1, read as the reverse complement.
AGGAAGTAACATCACCCAAAAGATAACCCCCTGCATCAGTGGAGTGAAATGACCAAGGATCATCCCAAAGCTGAGAAGTCCTGAAGTCTACTTACAGCATAACCTGGTATCATTAGTAGCATGGGCAGTACTGCAGCCCAGGACAAAATACCAGGTTTTCTTCTCAGTCGTTCTAGTTCTACACTTCAATAGAGTTATTCTAGGTTTATACTGAGCTGGTGAGATTGACCTTGTTAATTACTTTAGCCACAGCATGACCTCACCTAGGGCAGGCTGAAATTCGGGACAGAAGCCAAGCAGCCTTTCTGTGCAAAAATAGAGCTTTCAGAACTCTCTCCCTGTAGAGCTTTTCACTGCATGCTACCAGTGATATTTTATATCATCCTCATCATTGACAGTTACATTATTTTTGCATTTCATAGGATCTGGATAATGAGAACACATTGACCAAATAATTTTGCTGTTTTTACTTCCACCTTCAGGCTCACATCATAGTCTTATACTTCAAACATAAAAATACTATGTTGAGATTGAAAATATGACAGAAGAATAGCTTTATTGAAAATACTAGTAAAAAAACCCACAGAAGAACTCTATTAATTTAATTTGGGTTTTGGCTTCATCACAAATCAAGTTTGAGGTATATCATTTGGATCATATAGACACGCTTGTTTCTGTGATATCTATAATATAGATGTTGAACCAAGATGAATCGAAAACATCTTAGTTCTGTACAATTAGCAATTGCATGTGTGTAAAGAAGAAGAATAATTTTAAAAGAATCCTTGGTAATAAAACAGGTGAAATTTTAAACACTTTATTACATATACAACTTAACAGTTTCCAGTTATTTGAATTTGCTTGAGTGTTTTTGCTGTAGTAAATTGAAAATACACGGAGACGAATAAGAAAAAAACACCCATTCTGATATCCGTATTCATGTATTCCATATATAGAGTAACAAGGAAATAATATACTCAGAGTTTAGTTTCAAAACTGTCACAGGGACAACAAAAATCAACAAATGTCTTATCTATACTAATGTATAGGACCCATGGCCACTGCAAGACACCATTTCCACCTCACGATTTTTGCAAAAGAACAGTAGAAGGGTTTATCTGCAGAGGTTATTCTCCTGATCAGATGAGCTCTAATCCCATTTTAATCTCAGTAGGCTATATTAAACAAAAGCAGAAGGTCTGGATTTTAGAACAGATTAGCTTTGACCTCACAGAGATCAGACTTACTAAGTAATCAGGTGTACACAAATTGCCACCAACCAGGGCTTCTAATGATGCCTTGTGGGTTGCAATGCAGGAACAAAGTAAAACTTCTTTGTAGTACACAGCAGGAGAAAAAGGTACCGCAATCACTGTATTGCTAAATTGTACTGAAGTGCATACAGTTTACAGTAAGCTCCTCTCTATCAAATATTTTACTGCTCCTTAAGGAAGAAAATGTACTTTCTGTATGCATTAAGAAAGGATGAGGAAAAAAACTCTAGGTGGGAGCCACAGAGGACGAAGTGTTTAGAGTTTGTGAAAACTTTACAATACAATCAGTAAAAGACACAAACTTCATAAGGGATAACACTTTTTAAAAACTCACCAGACTGACCATGATGTTCAGCAGAAACACTCCCAAGGAGCCACTCATCATCTGGTTGTCATTTATATCTTTACTGCTGCAAAACCTGCTACTTACGACTGGGGATAATCTCCAGGGTTACATAGCCCAATACCCTGCTATATCACCTAGTTTTGCACGGGGCTGTATATTAAAGGCTTCAGAAAAAGTCTACTCACAGGAGCTCTACAAGATTATACTTGTCTGCAAAACAGGAAACTTCAGGTAATCTGTTAAACAAAGATATCGTGTTTTCATTTCCTTTACAGTTTGTACAATTGGTCTTTGTTTTGTCCTATTTGCATCCAGGTTTTTAACTATTCTTGTGTTCAAAATTTGCTCTGAAAACTTATGTGATATTAAGGTTACATTAGGCAGTAGTCGTGTTATGGTAAATCCAGTTTCAAAGGATTGGTTCAAAGCCTTATCCATATAAAGCAAAGCACTGAATTAGTCTTAAATCTCTCTGCCAGTTCAAAACTGTTCTAAGCTTTTTTTTGGAAAGACCTCATCAGATTTTATTCTAGATCAAGTATTATCTGTCTTCCTACAGACAGTGTAAATTTGACATAAACACAGTATCATATATGCTGGCAAATTCAACAGAAACAGGAATCATGCGTTCCCTCCGGTCCAGCTCAGCCTTCCTCTGCCAGATGATCTGCTACTGTGCAAACGTGACATTAATCATCATATAAACACAACCTAGTGGCTGGATTGGCATTTTCTTTTTTTTAAACACAGGTACTATTGATATTATTTTCTAGGTGCTAGTACCAACCTCGAAAAGTTCATTTTCTGAACAAATACTAAATACCTTCAAAAAGGTATTTATTAAACACTCTGTATTTAGCCCTAATCTTGCTACTTGGGCTATAATTTCCCTTTCCATGTCCTTAGTTGCATTTTCTGTTTTCATGGTCAACATCATAATCTTTATTAAAAAATCAAGTCAAAATACTAATTTTATTTTGGAACATATGTAGATACACCTTAATCTTTACTTTAGCCTTGCAGAGAGCTGTCCCATCTATTTTTTGTTATTTTCTTTCTGCATGTAGCACTGGTGACTCCAAAATTTGATTTCCTTTAAAATTTCAAATGTATGTTGAATTCTGGCAATCCTAATTTTATTCCTAACTGCACAGGCATAGCTTCCTTGGCTGGCAGATTTCCTTTTCCTTTTTTCCTTTTTTCCTTTTTTCCTTTTTTCCTTTTTTCCTTTTTTCCTTTTTTCCTTTTTTCCTTTTTTCCTTTTCCTTCCCCTTTCCCTGTTCCTGTTCATGTTCTTTTTTCTTTTCGCTGTTACCCTTAAAGACTTTTCCATGTGTTTATCTTTTCTGTAAGGTCCTGAGCCCTTTCCTAGAAGCTTAGCCATAAGAAAATGTCAGGCTTGCTCTGTGTTCAAGTTCTCCAGCACTGCTGATTTCACTAACAAGTCCCTTTCACTCATTTTACTGAGGATGTCTCTGCACATGGACAGGCAAATTTATTAGATGGTGTTTACACTAATTACATCTTTGAGAGATGTATTACTACCAAAAAGGAAACACAGAGACAGACAGAGAAGGGTGAGTAAACTGACTGGAAAAAAATTAACTTTGATATCTGTGAACCAGAATATGGTTTCCCATTTGTTCCATCAGCCTAGTAAGTTAAAGTAATTTTCTCATCCTACTGTCTCTGAAGACACTCACCCAAGACAGATAGTATTTTTTCATCTCATCTACCTGTCTGCTCACATAGTTATCTGACCTCTTATTCAACCGACTGTAACCATACTGCCTTGCAACTTTATGTCAGCGATCTCCTGCTTAACTGCTAGCAGCTGTCGCAGCCTCAGCGTGTCTGCTCTGGAGTGGTGGGGTATAACGTACACCTTATTATTATGATCCAAAGCTTCTGGTTCTTCCCTGAGCCTTTCAGCAGCTCAGAGCTTATAATGGGTTTCTTGTTGTTCCCGATGCTGTCTTCAGAATGGTATTTCATCATTGACAGCTGTGTTTTTTCACACTGAGCGGTGCCTTGGGCGCTCAGCTTTGTGCCTACCTGGGGGCAGGGGCACCCCCTCTCCAGGGGTACACGGCACAAGCCCGTGCTCTGCAAGCATTAACGCGGTTATTGTTGGGAACAGCTCTGCTGACTGCACGTCTATCAGCAGCGCAATGGGCAGGGAGGCTTCGCAGGTTAGGATCCTCTGGGTCAATGTCTGCAGGCTAAAGATGAGGAGGAAAGGGAGCATCACACAGAGAGATGTTTCTCTTCCCTCCAGAGTGTTTTAGAAATATAAAAAATAGTCAGTAAAACTCCTACTATTGGTTGGATTCTTATTGCTCCCTGTGAAGTTAGGTTCTTATTGGGTTTTTGATATTATTGTGGTAATGATTGTCAAGTTAATAAGACGAATATCAAAAGAAACAAGGAATTCAAGACAGAAACAGAAGCCTGAGTCAGAGGTAATTTTTCTT
>VYXH01000677.1:137183-179269 GCA_013397275.1 Burhinus bistriatus | reverse complement strand
ACTTTCTCATTTCAAATGGAGAGAAAAGTAGGGACACAGACCAAGAAAAAACCTCTTTTTCCCACTGTGGAGAATAATGGTTGAGATATATATATTTCATATACATCTAGCTAGAGCAAATAACCCAGAGAATCACTCTCTGTTGGCAGACCATTGCGTGTTTGGGATATCAGTAGAGGGTTAGAACCAAGATGAAAAACAAGGAGTAGAGAATCAGGGTCAGAGGGAACAGTAGTGTAGGCAATAAACATGGATATTCCTGTTTGTTACATCTTATGAATAAACTATTTTAGAATCATGAATGTCCTAGACACAAATACATGTATCATAGAGAAAATACAGACGGAATGACACAGCATATCTTGGTTCAGTTTCCCCTGAGCTTTTGCAGTATCATTTACAGATGTGAATTTGAGATCAATATTTAAGATGTAAAAAAGAACCACTTTTTGGAGAAAGGGAGAAGTATAGCTTAATGCCTTTTCCCCCAGCTACTTTTCTTTGACTTGAAGAATCAGAACACCACCAGAGAAATGTTTTGTTCAATAGAGTATACATGTGTCAGAAACAAGCAGGAGGGACAGTAAATTGCAAAGCAAGGTCAGAACAATTTTGCTTCCAGTTTCTCTGAATAGGTGACAATATTTTTTCTTTTGTAAAAGGAAAGAATGAAGGAAACTTTTTCTTCAAAAATAAAAAGACAGAGAGCAAGGCACAGCAGTGTTTCTGTGAGGGTGAGTTGTCAGAAAATCAGAAGAATGATCAATTCTTATTGCTCTTTGAAGAGCTGAAATATCTGCATGCATTTCGATTAAAGGGATCGTGTTCTGGGAGGATGCTTAGTTCTTTGTCTTCAAGATGCTTACACTTTTCTTCTGCTCCCTTCAACTTGTAGTTAATAGTAACCTAGTTTCCCTAGGTGGGATTAACCCAACCAAACATGCATGGCACACGCCTCCATGTGAAACAATTCAGGCTGCCTGATTTGAAAAAGTAGACAGAAAGGTAGATGGAAAGAAGTACTCTTGGAGACAATGCATTATTTTGTTATTTATTATTTTGCATTAACTATTCTCACGGGTGATAAATTATGCCTTAATGGTATCTGTTTCTCTCAAGTCTATGAAGTGAGTATGGGGTGACATATTAGAAAGCAGATATCCAAGGCTGGACAAGATGGATCTGAGCTCTGTGAAATGAAATTTGTTCTCTCCAGTCTTGGACCCTCATAGAGTGTCAAGGAGGCCTTAAGCTATTTTAGAACAGGTTCGCTAGCATAGTGTGACTGGATAATTGGTAATGTCCAAGCTTCATGAATTTTAAGTTCTTTCAGGATCCTATCACCTGTTTATGAAATTTCTCATCTAAAGGATTATGCCTCTGTAAATGGAGTAGGAGCTTATGATAGGAGAATCTGCAGTGTTGGTGTGCCATTTTAGCTTGTGCTGTCCCTTACATAGAATCTATGTTAATCTAAAATAAATCTAAATTCTCAAAGTAACCTAAATTCTAAAATGGATCTAAATTAACCTCATAATAACTTCTGGTGATCTAGCCAGCCCACCTGTAAAAAAACATTTTGTCACACCTCCTCAAGTCAAAATTATTTCCGATCCTATTGATTAATCTGGACATTGTATAATTAAGTGTAAAAAGAGCTTTTTGCTTCAGCATGCATCTTTCCAATGTTACTGCATAACAAACTGAAATATGTAGTTTTCCAGAACACAGCAAAATTATGTCAAGATTTGAGGCTTAGTATTCAGGCCATCTTTTTAGGAAATAACTTTTGAGCACTGGAAAAATTATCAAGAAGTGAACAGTTCACCCACCCTCTGGGAAATATGACAATAAGGTTTGTAACCAGACAGAACACAGTTTACCCTGCTGTACCATACACACATTTGAAGTGTCCTACATTGCTTTTTTTTTTTGATAATTTGTTTCTCTTTCACTATAACTCAGCATAACATTAATTTCAAATCAGTGTTTTAAATTCAGGGATAGAAACAACTAAGTGTTATTTCCAATGCAAGTCTGGAAGCAAGTTGAAAAGCAGTTAACAGTGTCAAATTCTGTCTCTACCTACCTATGACTGTGGCCCAAGGCCTCTAAAAAGCATGGGCATTTTTCCACGACTACTGAAGCTTCGTATGTTATAACAGGGCATCAGTGATGGAGTTTTTTTCAGCCTGAACAATACCAACATCAGGATTGGTGGCTGCAAGTGTAAGGGACACTCTAAAAATTCCACAGCTCTACTTAGTCCTGAACTGACGTGTACAATGCTTGTTCAGGCACCTCATGCTACATCACGAGATCAGAATGCTCCATCATCTGTCTTCAATAAATTAAGTCCTGAAACTGGGGGCTGAAATTGTTTTCATATAATAGTGCTGGCTCTGAATACTGCAAGCATGGTTATTAGAAACTGTATTAAGAACACCATAGCTTTATGTTTTTGACAAAGTATTTTGTGTTCTCTGATAGAAAAAGCCCATGAGGCTACACTTCCAAACACTTCATTATGATGACTGTATGCACACCATACAACCATGCACTTACATGTGACAGCTACTTTGCTGATAAACACATGAAGTCTAACACAGTCAGGGTGTTTTCTGCCCAAGCAAATACTTGTCTCTTGCTGAATTTTTAACAGATGAGAAACTCCAGCCAGGATGACTTAACAGTTGAGCAAATATAAACAACATGTGAGGGCCTGAGAGACTGATTCATGATTTTGGACAGAAAATAACAAAAAGCAGTACCTCGTCCAGCTGTGCACCAGGATGCACTAGCAGGGCAAAATTCCAGATCCCCACTTGGCCAGCTGATTTCCATAACAGTTTGGCTTGGTGTGGCAAGGTAACAAATCAAAACCCAGTACAAGCCCTTCTGTATCAAAACAGTAGCTGTCAGATATCTCAAAAAACCATGTGCCGCTCTGACTTTAAACAGTGCAAGCACACATGCAAAACAGACTAAGAACGGCATGTTGCACAGAGATAACTGTATCACTGATCTCAGTCCCATTCCCAATAGAAAAATATGTTTGTCACAAAAAAACCCCACTACAATTCTCACTAGTTGGTGCCTTTGTTGCTAGTTTCTGGAGACTGAGCAGACCCTGAATGGACTTAGGTGTTGTCCCCAGACCAGCACTGAAGTAAATTATAACCATGGATACTGTTACATTCTCCTGCATCCTTGCATTTGGACTTCTCTTTTGTCCCCCAACCCATTGTAGCTTTCATCTTCTTTCAAAAATTAGCTATGCAAAGCTACTCTTTTCAGTGACTTCAACATGAGATGATGTATAAGTAGAATTAGAAATGGGGGAGACAAGGTTCCCGCTGTTTCCAGGCTTTTCATCACGTTGTGTTGTGTAAAAAGCCAAGCAAATATTGCCTCCTTTTACCAGCAGAGGACGGTACCTCATCTGCTTAAACGAGACCCGCTGCCTTGGCAGTCACCAAGGTTTCGCTTGCAAACCAGTGAGTGATACTTGCTCTGCTTTCTAGAGGTTCAGGAGAAAGAAATGTGGCAAGATTATCTCGTATCACTTGTCCTGCATTCAGTCACGTACAATATGGATGTCATGCAGCTGCTGGACTGCCCATCAACTCAATACCTAGAGCCCCCAAAGCTTCCACAGTGTCGCTATGGGATCATCTGTGGTGACACAGAGATCGTGGCCCATAAACAAACTTACTTACTTGCTTGTTCACTTACTTTATTTATTTATCTATTTTTAGGGGAGTTTATTTTTTCCATGGAAGGTTTTCCTTTGTGAATTTAGCGCGTGAAGGGATACTAGGCAGTGTGGAGGCTGATCTCTCTCTCTGCAGAAAAGCGGTGACGTGCACCATAAAGTCTGTGGTTTACAGTCCAGTTCTGAGGAAGCAGTTGCGTGCTCTACCATGGGAGCTGGAAGCTCAACAGCAATAGAATCAGTTACACCCCATGAATATTATGTATGTATACTTCACTTTGTCCAACTATTTTGCACCCAGATGATCATTCTCAGCCTGCCTTAGCTATATGGCTCATATTTATGTATTTGACATGCTTCTTAGCACACATGTATGATCAATGTACTCTTATTCTCACCTGGGAGCCAACTCAGGCAGAACTAAAGGTAGGGTTCACCTCACATCAGCGGTTCAAAAATTAGGGTTGTCCTACCTCAGTGAAAGTGGCGTTGGCGTTTTCAGGTGGCAATTCATAATAATGATAGGAAGCATTTGTACTGTAGAAGTAATTCCCCTCTGAAGCTGCTTCTCACTCTGTCTTCATTGACAATCAAGCCAAGAGACCTCCTCAGACCAGACATTGCACTTTCAAACACATAAAATAGGCAGCATTAATCCTACCATAACTCCCTTGTCCAGCATCTCACAGGAAGTTTGTCATGCTGCAAACAGTCAGCCTGAGGTTTCTCGAGTCCCAGCCCAGAGGCTTAACCACTGAGCTATCCCAAACCTTTCTTTAGTAATTGCCTGATACATGCAAATTTTCTTAGACAAGCAAGCCAAATGATACAGTATAGGAATATATTACAAATCACATGCAAGGAAAGCTACTGAGATAGATGCATTTAAAATAATTTTACCAACTTGGAGCTCCTTGGAATTCCTTCTTTCCACATTACTCCTATTGTTGATACTAACTTATTTCTGAATAAAGAATGCAGATTGGGCCTTTGCAATAGCATAAAATGAAAACTACATTTTCTTCCCATTTGTATGTACTTCCAGTGTCTTTATAAAAGCTACTGAACTTTTAGGTCCAGAGTTTGTTTCACATTACCTATGCAACAATATAAACGGAAATAACGGCTTTGTTTCCACAGTTTTAATTAATTTCAGTGCTGGTCTGGGGAGAACATCTTAGACCATTCAGGGTCTGTTCAGTCTCCTGAAACTAGCAGCAAAAATGCCAATTAGTGAGACTTGTAGTGTTTTTTCGTGACAAACATATTTTTCCACTGGGAATAGGACTGAGATCAAAGAGTTTTCGTGTAGGGAATTTTGTAGGCATCAAAACACAGCAACTTTTCTGGAATGGATTCAAACCTATAAATAAAAAGATGTATGGCCTATTGTCAATCTCCTTAGTTTGCAATCTCCTTCTGAAACACAGTTCATCACAATACCCCATCACAATTTTTAGTGGGCTTTTTATTTTTGTAATATAATTGCCAAAAATCAGAGCTGTAAAATATGTGAGATTTGACAACGAGCATTGCAATTTTTAAACATGGAAACTATTTTAATGAGCACAGTTTAAATAATATTAAGTTAAGCAGTCACCAATTTCTTCCTAAAACTCTATATCATTACAGATAGTTTGGTGGCCGAGTATTGGCAGAATCCTTTCAGTTCCACAGAACTGAAGTGCCTCACAGACTGTGATATAATGAGAGATGTGGCACCGCGCCAGTCACTATTGTCTGAAATTGGGATGGGTAGACTCCAGTATTTCTCACACAGGGAGTATTCAAATAAATTTATAGATTAAAAAAACACCATCATTCCGGCCCTGACTGAGCTGTCTGTGATAGCTGAGCTGTATTTGTGAAACACAAGTTTTCCTACTTGAATTCAAGTTAGTGTTGCTGAGGGAGGTACAGTGTAAGCTGTGTTCAGCTTGACTAATAGAGGCCAACTAGAAGGTGAAGGGGATATTTATAGGGTTGGTTGAAAAAACAAAGATACCATCCACTCTTTTAAACTAACAGAAATACTACCTTTGGGTAGTAGAAAAGTGGGCCACTTAAGGCATCTGGCTACTCCAGGTTTCTTAGCAGTATAGGAAAAACTGAAATTTGTTGATCCCGGAAAGAAAGGCTGGGGTATTCCTGTCATGGGAAAGGGAAGGTAAACATAAGGGAAAGGAGCAGGAGAGAGATGAGAGCTTTGGAGGCTGGGATGACTGTCCTGGTGCTTGCAGGAAGCCTAACCCTGTAAGGCAGAGGCAGCTATGCATCAGTTTCTTGGTATGGACAGCATCCCTATTACTGTCCTGTCCCAAGGGATGAACATTACCTAAGGCAAATCTAGAAATATACATTGTATTTACAGTCCCTTTGAAGTCTTGCCATTTTGATTATAGTTCTGTTTCAATGCGCCTGGACCATCTGGCATTAACTGGGATGTTTAACCACCTCATGAAAACCAAAACTCATGAGCCTGTATGTTTTACACATCTGAAGTGCTTCCAAGGCCAGTAAGTAGCAGTGGTTTTTGCTGTTAACCTTGAGGAACAGAGATGCCTTTTAGTGAGTTCATTTTGTTTTTCTTAAAAATCCAATAGCTTTTGTTAACTGGACCTTTTCTCCTCCAGGGCTCTCTCATGTCAGGTATCCTCCATCTGTAGTTTCATAACAGGACAAATCCAGCATTCATGTAGATATTCAAAAGGTAAGATAAACAGGTAAGGGCTAAGAAATACTCAGAAATAAATGAGCATTGAGTTCTCTAGACTGATTCAACAAGGCATTTATATTCATGTTCTATGCAGGAAAGTTGCATGCTCATATGGAGAACACTTATACTTGTACTATAGTCTTAAGTGGTTTTTAGTTTCTTTAATAATGTCACCAAAAGGAAAAACGCTGGCCAAAGTTCTATTCGGTTTTGAAGGATATTGCACCATTTACTTTTTGTCAGCAGAGATTCTTGTTCAAAATGAAACTTCTGAGGAAGCTTGCCATCAGCAAACAGAAGACACGTAGATTTTCTTTTAAAAGGATGTAACAATTCAAATTATTTTCCTGTCCTCGATTGGAAGAAGCCAGTAGGGGCAACGTATTAAAATGATGACAAGTCATTTGGGAAATCAAAATTAGCACAACCTGAAACAAAACTTTTAAAACAGCAAGGACAGATACATCTATCATTTGTCTGTAGAGAAAGTTTTTCACTGTATGAGACATTCAGCTCTGAATTTTCCCAGATAATCAGACATTAGAAACGTTAGCTACAGAAGCCAAAATTCTAAGGTTCTTTGTGTTAACAAGATTACCTTTCTGACAAAATCTAACGAGGAGCATTGGTCAGCATATTGATGTGACAGTAATGTCACAAAAAAAGGATGCTGAAAGTGAAACAAGAATCTCAAAAACTGTATAGTCTATCCCTTAATGCACAAACTCTTATAAATTTTATTTTGCTACAGGTCAGCACCTTCCTGATACCCAAATGCACAGTTAAAACATTTCTCTGTGGGGCAGCTTGCCAGCCAGCTGGCTTACCTGACGTGATCTGGCCTGCCCTCCACACCTGGGAAGTGCTGGTGGGATATACATTGACAGAGCTGGGGAGGAAGCAAGCTGTCTCTTCTCTGACTATGCTTTCTAAACAGATCCGTTACTTTACTCAGAGATGGCCCTCTTTCCCCTCAGGCCATTTCTTCTTCACTCTGTGCTCTGCGACATGACCATACTCAGCCTGACACAGAAAGCCTGTGCAATTGCTTTGCTGTTTACCTAATAATTTGTCTGGAGAACGCTCTTCTTTCAAATCCTGCAGGCACATTGCTGATGCCAACAGTTTATGAAAATTGGTCTGATTATTCCAGCTGGTAATTGTACTTGAGGATAGATAAGTTTTCTTTGTCTAATTTTGAAAAGCTTCTTACAAATCAGGCATTTGAAAGATGGACTTAGGTTCAAATGTTTCTGAGTTCCTCTGCTTGGGATGAATTGCAGTAAAAAGGGATAGAGAGAGGGAAGGAAAGTTAGGATGAAAAAGAGCAGACAGGGCGAAAAATATGAGAGAGTACTGGGAAAGCTGGAAGAGAGATGAAGAGAGGGGCAGATTTTAATGTTAAGCATAGAAGGTACAGCCAGGGAGGCATTTTCCTTCAATACTGAGTAGATGAAACCCAGACCTAAGCAGTACTGTTATTATTACTACCACCAATATGCCTCCTTGCCATGAGGAAGACATCACCTCTGTTGACACAAAACTCAATGGAAGAGAGTGGGAGGGAAAAGGTGGGGGCAAACAAGGGGAACACAAAGGCTTCTACTATAGAGCATGCTTAACAAACTTACTTATATCTAAGATGACCAATGTAGTCATAAGCAAAGACTACAATTTCTAAGCAAATTTCTACAAGGTAATTGATAATTTGCAGCCCCTGAGCCCGCACCTGTTTTAGTCTTGAAGTATTCCGAAAAAGAAGTACACCAGCTGCTGGCACCTCCTGCTCTCACCAGACTAGCCTCTCGTCCTGCTCCTGCATTCAGAGGCTCTGTCTACACTCTGAACCTCCACACTGTGTTGCTTCATCACACGTCAACAACCCTTTAGTCCTCCAGCATTTGCTCCTTACTTCTATAACAAAATATGTTGCTCTTTGGTATGTTGGGTTGTGTTGCAGCATATGTTGTTTATGAGACACAATTTACAGTGGTAAACATCAATAAAACCTTATCTAGAATTTTGTACACAATCTGGGTCTGCTGAGGGGAACTCACACTGGAAAAGGTTCAGAGAAGAGGGCTCTAACAGAACTAGGCAAGAATATCAGAGCAAGGCTGAGAGGGATGTATACGGTCTATACATAATCTGAGGGAAAGCGGAAGAGATATTTCTGGAGAACAACTTTAGTTCAGGGAAAAAAATGCTATGAGTAAGTCACTTCCCACACGTCATTTGGGAATTACAATAGTCCTAATAATCAGAGTAAAAAGCCTCTGCGAACAGCCTTCCCATTAAAGCTGTGGAGACCAAAAACCTAACCAATCTACATCTGAAGCTTGATAAATCTATGCAGAAGAACAGAGTAAGAAACAACAGTTGCAGGGAATTGGCTTAATGATAGCAAACTTTATGTTGGTGTGATCTTCAAAATTTGAAAGTAATGTTTTTTGCATTTTCTTCCATGAGAAGAATGACACGACAAAACATTTGCAATTAATTTTTGAAGGTTATCAGTAGATAATTTTTAAATTTATGTAATATAATACATTCATTTGGCATAGTTCTTTTATTTTGATAAATGTCACGTAAGATGACATGATCTTGTGTAAGCATTAGAGCAAGTTTGTTTTTACAACCAGGAATGCACTCTCATCCAAACTTTCAAGTTCGCCAGACAATACCTACTTTCCATAAAATCGTTTTATTGCCCTCAGTATTTGCACAAAATGGAAACTAATTACGGACAGAGTCCTATATGAGGTTTTTCATCCTTTTATGCAAGACTGTAAAATCTATTTTATATACTGGTGCAAACATTGGCTTTTTTTCCCCTTACTCTCTGAATCTTTCCTAATGACTGAAGATACATTACATTGCATCTTCAGTGGATTAGACAGCTCCCAGAAACATTCCTTTGAAACTCATGGGAGTAAACAAGTTAGTTTCTGCAGACATAAAGTGTTTATCTTCAAGTTGCTGTTGAATACCCTCTTGGATTAGTGCTGGAAATGGAAGGATTTTATTGTCACTTGAAGAAGCAAATAGATCATCCAGCTGGTTTCCAAATGCAAAACCCAGAATTCCACATGGATTGAAACCTGAGTGTCTCAGCTAACCCATCCTGTGAGTCTGCCATTACACTCACAGCCACGATAAACACCAGACCAGAAAATCCTGATGTTCTCAAATGACTACCCAACACATCCCAAGTGTTAGGGTTTGCCAGGAATTCAGGAAAAGATATTGAACATGGTGTATTTCCACTACTTCCTCTGTTTGTAGGTATATTTCTTCTTCTTGACATCATGGCCATTGGGAAGTGTTTTAAAATAGAACAGTAATTAGAAAGAAGAGGTGCATTTACCATTAAAGAGATATTTGTTTACTGATGGGTGTGGAGTTCTGTTAGTGTCCTCTTTTTTCATGATCCTGAAACCTATACACACTACTTTCTCTCTTTGATGAGGTTCATTGGACAGCAGCTCCTGGAAAAGTTTTCCTTTTTCTAATTTAATTACTTTTCCCTGCTTCCTTTTTTGTCTTTGTAGTTGATTTAGTGCCATGCAGTGTCCCAGATGGTCAGTCTGGGAAGCAGACACGGATATTTTAAAAGAGACAATGTTGATTCCCTTTAGACCCAGAATGACCTCCTCCTCCCACCACCTCCATCCACTCTCATACACAGATTTTAATCCCCAATAATCACAGTATTTAAATATGGGAAGAAAGGTGGGCCACAACTTGAAACCAGCTAAGGACACAGGGAATGATGGCTGGCATTGGCAGAATATTATTTAGCAGAGTCTGCTACCATTGTTTGCAGCACAGATAAAACCAGCTGGCCATGTTATGCTTGACTGAGAACTAGACAAGGGAAGGAGGATCACATGTGAATAGGAAGTGGTATGAGAGGAGATGAAGAAAGAAAGCTGACATGCTCAAGACAAGGTCTGAGAAAGAGAAAAGTGATTAAAGCCTTCCTGGATATTTTAGTCCATGCCAACAACAGCAAAAGTCATTACCTCTTTCTGCCCTTGCACAAAATACAGAAACAAAAGAAACATTTTTGTATAAACTTGCCACAGAGGAAACACAGGTGCTGTATACTGTGAAGTACTAACTTGCCTGACTCTGCACAACTCTGTCTTACAGATGTTTCTTTTCAAACCAGATATACACCAGTAGGAAATCCACCTGCATTATTTTGGCACTCATTCTAACTTGATAACTTTAGCACTACATAAACAAATAGGTATCTGAATTTAATTTACACTCTCAAAGCTGAGAAATTGAAAGGAAGGGAGAATCAAGCTCAAAACCAGATATTTTACAGCAATATCAAAACTGAAGCGCTGTTAGTTCTGAAGGGGTAGTTAATTTTCAGTAACTCATAGTGACTTCTTCCCACCACTGAACAAAAGGAAAATATTGTGTACTATGTGAAATTCTTTGATTGCTTGTGGAAGAGAATTACTAAGTAACTGCACCTGAGGGCTGCAATTACAGGAGTATGAAATGATACTACACAACTAGAGATACAATTGTTTTTTCTAGTATCATATCGAAAAGTTTTATGTTGTGCTTGTAATTACAAGCAGAAGATTTTCACTGTGTAGGTAGTGCCAAACAATAATTTCTTCTCAGTAGCTACCTGTCAGTATTTATTTTCTCTATTGCAGGAAAATGGTGAAAAAACAAAAAGGGTAACATGTATTCTTTGTTTCAGGAATGGAACATTTTGACAGCACCCTGTTCCAAATTTAAACAGGAAACATAATGGTGAGTGTTTATGAAAAATGGAATGTACCAAAAGTATTTGATGAGAAATTAGGGTAGAGTACCAAGAAACCTTCTGAAGGCTTGGTCTACAAGTCAGTATTTTGTTGCTGTGAAGTATGGTTTTTCAGGCAGATTTCTTTGGAAAACAAGATATGTACAGATATGCTTCTTCCTTCTTACAAGTCCGTTGGCCAACACAATAGAGGGATACTAGGCTCAGGAATATGAAGTGTTTACAAATACCATGAAGAGGAACAGCTGCTAAAATGAGAAAGAATCTACTAAATTCCTCCACTGAGGGGGGAAAGGCTACAGTCCTGTCGCACTGGCCCAGCCTGTCAGTGCACTTACTCAGCGTTCAACGCAGAGAACACAGGCGATGGAACCAGCTGTAGTGGGAGAAGCAGGACCTGTGAGGTTGAAGGAAGCCTACAAAGGAACTAAACCTATTGCGGCGAGTGTGGTGTAGTGGAGTAGGATATTAATCCATTCAAAGTCAGGGTTCATTAATTCCAGCATTTACAGAACAAGTTGTTTTGTTATTAGCATAGTCATGCCCAGACAATCCCTACTGAGAATTTTGGTATACTAGAAAAATGATGACTTACAGTGCAGCAATTAAGCCTTTTCATTTTTCAGTTACACTATATCAGTCTAGGCTCTTTTCTATTGCTAACATGATGTCAGTACATGCAGGGTGACAGTCAAATAGTGTTGCTCTATATGCAGAAAAGCCTTAAGGAATTTCCTGCAGTCAGTGACATATCTGTTGTTCTAATACATACTACAAAACGTTACTATGCCTTAGTGTGATTTTGTATGGTCCTTAACAAAGGCATTTGGCAGTTATTCTGGTCTGGCAAACTCTCTTGAAATCTGAGGATGTCTGCTTTTTCTTTAGTGTGTCACCCTGTTTGAATGGGACCACAACTGCTCCACCAACTTCTGCGAGCAGCAGATGTTAGGCACATATCATGCGTACTTGTCAATTGGACATAGGCTTCAGTCAACCCTATTTCAGCTTCTTCATCCTCAGATATCAATCATGCTTCTTCCAAATTTAGTGATCTCATCTGAAAGTCCTAAAAAAATTTGCAGACCTTTAAGCTGCATAGTGGAAACAAACACTCAAACAAGATACGAGATGCCTTCTACGAAGACTGCAAGCAGGCAGAGAAAAGGTCTCTGCCTGAGTGAGCAGAAACAGGGGCAACTGCTAGTAAAATGCTTCTGTTTTCTGATGGAGGGCCCAGCTTGCACAAACTTGAAAACGTTGCTGCAGCAATTGCAGAGTAGAGCCAATTAGCAGCACACAAAAAACAATACCCCTCCTCACCAAGCTCCGTGGTGGAGCTGGAGTGCCTCTCTTTCTTCCCATAACTCTTGGCCATGTTGAGCTCTTGCTGCTTTCTCCACAATCCAATGACAGTTTGTTTTCATTTGAATTTTAAGTTCCCCTTCAGTTATTCTTCAGTCCCCCGCAGCAATCAGTAATGGGCTTTTAATTGCTTATTTAGTGAATGAGGAGTAAGGGATGGACTGAAGGCTTTGATGATACTTAAAAGGCCTTGAGTTTTCTCTAAAGATGAGCCCAAGCTGAATTCCTAGAGTGACTCTTCACCCTCTGAACTTTGGCAAGGTTTCAAAACTTTGAGCATCTTTCCTAATCCTGATTTTTAGAAGCTTCCCTGCATTACAAACTCCAGATTATACCAGACATGGAGTTGGGTGTGGGCCACATCTTACTCAAGACTGGTAGCTGGGATGCGGAAGAGAGTGGTTTACACAAGGATGTAATCGTGGTAGTTACCGTGAATGCTTCTGCAAACAACTTTTTGGACAACTCAGGATAGTTTTTTTAATGCCATTAACATTCTTCAGTAAAATATAGGGGAAGTGGGAATGAAATAACCCATCTTGTGTGATTCTGTGGCCAAATGTATTTTCATTTTACTGAGACATCCAAAGGCAGTTACATAGGTACCTGGCTGAGCAAATCAAGGCATTTGGTTACCCACAGGCTTATTCAAAGATGAAATGTGGGTATTTTAGTAAAGACTGAAATTTTCTGCATTTTGAAGGAAAAGGCGCTAAGACAGTGCTTGGGCTAAATTATAAACCACAGCAGAAGCATTTTCTCCTATTAGTACTTTGCAGCTGTGCCTGTACTGAAACAAAGACATCACTGGTATATTTGAAGGTAAGAGACCATAGCACTTTTGCCAGAGATCTCTGAATTCAGCCATTGGTACCTCATCTTAATGTGCAGAAAGCTCTCTTGAAGTTAAGTGCTTAAGCAGAGCCACAGCAAAACTCCACACCAAACTGGGTTATGCAAGGGAACTGGCGAGACTAGAGTTCAGATCTGAGGAATTGGGCCTGTGAGTCCCACTGAAATCCAGAGCTGGGCTGTGGTGATATTTTCTGCATGTCAGGTTTTGGCCAGGTGGAAAGCAGGTGTAGAGCCCTCACCAATGCCCTCACTTGACCATCATTCTCTGCTCCTAGGGAACTCAAAATACATGGTTAGCTGGGACATCACCTGTGTTCACCACCTCCAGGTCACAGCTACTGACAACCTTGCAGCTGAAGAAAGCTGTGTGAAAACTATTAATGTCAGTAAAACCGCTGGGACCAGAAATAGTTTTCCAATCAGTCAAGTTGCCTTGGTTTTCCCGTCTAAGTTTAAACTTCTGCATCCCAAATTTCTCACTGAAACAGTGTTTAGCAAAGGCCTACATTTCCATGCAGCTGTGAAATACACAACTAGTTTCCAAGGCAGCAGATAATCATTAGGGGAAGCTGATATGAATATACAATGAAATGACAATTTCTAATTGCTCTTAGTGCTCATCTTAACTCTCAAAGGCACTGAAGAGATAGATGTTAATCTTATACTGAGTGGCAGTTTCTGTTTGCTTTGAACTTAGAGCAAAGATCCCATCAGCCTCAATGGGTGCAGGCTAACACATGGCATTTTTACATTCCATCTCTGTCCAGCTTTTGGGTCGATGTTAACAGTACTTGACATCCTACCTAGCTGTGGCCTTGTTGGGGCAATATTCCACTTACCTGCTTAGCTGGTAGCCCAAAACTGGCATGGATTAAGTTATTTTTAAACTACCTAATCATGCACCACCTTTCCTGGTGTCTTGAAAATTACATAGCAAGATATATCATGCAAGACCAGTTGCTATAAATCAGATAAACGGCCTATATTATAAACACACGATTAAAAACATTTGTATTTTATTTAAGAAACAATTTACACTTACTTCCTCATTTCCACTCTTGATTTTCAGGCAGAAGGAAAAGTCCAAGCCCCCCAAATCTTTTCCAGTTCCTTTCCAACTGTGAATTCATATTCCATGTTCTTGATCTTTCCTGGTGGCAAGCTGAAAACATTTGTTTTTAAATAGTGATTGACTAGCATTTTTGTTTAACAGTAATAGCACTGCTCTTCCATGACCTCAGAAATTACATTTGTAATCTATAGCCAGCCATGTAACCTACCACCAGCAACACAGGGATTCAATTAACTACGACAGGGAGTTCAGTGTGGTTAGAATTAGACCTTCACAACAGCTAAAGGTAAAAAGATAAATAAGAAAGAATAAAGAAAGAAATAAGAATCAAAATACCCCACCCCTTGTCCCACATCAAGGCACCCTCACTATCTTTAGATGTTTAGCCACCCTTAGGTACATATCACTGATCACTACAGACCCAGAGCACTTAGGAAACACTCTAATATGGAGGTATTTGTAACCTGAAAATCAGCCCATATCAATTTGTGATTTTCATATGAAATGCCATGCTCAGTGTTTGAACTATTGACTGGTTGTCTGTGGTCTCCTTAGGGATGATTTTTTTATACGTTAAAAACACAGGCAAGAGAATTCAGGAGTAATTACATTCTTAGGGGCTTGTTATGTCTTTTCAGGGCAGCCTAGAGAATTATAATAGCTCTGGGAGCTGTGTAGTAATGATTTGATATATAAAGAGTAACCCACAGTGTCTAACGCTTTATAATAAATACTTCAGAGAAGAAAAGTCAGGGTAAACTACTGGCAGCAAGCTACAAAAGGCTAAATCAACTGGTGGTTGTATATGAGAAGGATGTGTCCAAATAGATTTGTATGTCTGGGCAATTGCTCCTAACAGGAAGGTTCTTAGCTGTCATTGTATCCTACAGGCAATGTTAAACCAGCAGTAATATTGACTGACCCATGTCTGCTGCATAAAAGCTTCCAAACTAAGAAAGGGTGAGCATGAATTCCTGCAGAAACTTTATCCCGGCTGGTAGAGATAACTTATGAGATGCTTTCCTGAGTTTTTTTTAAAGTAGGAGCAAAGCTTTGTCCCACCTTGATGAGCAGAGGATCTGTCATCATACAGCTGTCCCTAATAGACCTCTTTGTTGTTCCAGTTATACTG
Source organism: Burhinus bistriatus (assembly GCA_013397275.1). Classification (NCBI taxonomy): domain Eukaryota; kingdom Metazoa; phylum Chordata; class Aves; order Charadriiformes; family Burhinidae; genus Burhinus; species Burhinus bistriatus. Next base: position 163,619 of record VYXH01000677.1, on the reverse strand, counting down.
GCAGACATCTCCATGGTACAGGCCTCATGTTCCAAGAATAGTGCCGGGATATCTTTATGACCCATACTTGACAAGAGGAAATAAAAATCTCTAAGCATGCTTTTGGCATGTTTGTCTTGTCTTGTTTATGCCATCTCAGGCAAAGGGATTTCTTCTTCAAAGGTTTAATCCTGAAGACATTAGGCATGTATAGCTCCACAGACCGAGTAAAGCTCACAGGAGACAGAGATAAGCCACTCCCAGCTGGAACCTCTGAACTCCAGAATGGTAAATAGAAGTCAATAAAACTGAGCCAAAACAGATCATGTACAGAAAATATGGCTATTTCCACATTTTTGCAGAACTATACCTCTATGTAATGGCCGTGATTTAAAAGGAAGAAAAAGAAAGGAGAAAATCTGAGCTGCCAGCAGCTGTTGTTTCAGAAGCAATGAAAGTGAGCGAGAAGACTGTTTGAGAAAAGCCTTCTGTCTCTAGTCGGGTATTCCAATTGCAGAGATGGCCTGACAATACAATTACAGGAGGCGTGAAGGGAAAGAAGTGATGCTGGAAAAGAATCTTCTTCATAACTTTGATCTTAGTGTTTAACAGTCAGGAACAAGTCAGCTCTCAAGTTCACCCTGGTTTGGATCATCACACATCCTCTTGTCCTCTGCCTCCATGCATATATTTATTATATTCTTGTCATGATGACACCTGTACCATCCTCACCTCTTCTCCATTTTATATTCCTCTCCTTCAGTCTCCTCTGCCTCAATTTCTTTTTTAGCTATATCAGTCTGTGGAACTGCATGTCACTTACCCGTATACAGCATGCAAAGCAATCTCCTTGAATTGTATCTTCTCTGTAGAGAGTTGGGTTGATTGGCCCGTGATTCTATCGCTGTTGTCATATCTGCTTTGTGATTTTTCTGTAAGGAGCTTGTCTGAGTCAATTGCAAGCTAAGTCTGTTTAATTTAGCCCACAATTGGCATAGTTATAGTGCTAAATAATAAAGTATTCATAGCACTTTTTTTCTAGACATATTTTATTAGGACCACAGTTTTTTCTCATGTTAAACATAATACAGAGGGCTACACCATATGTTCACTCTCCTATACACTGTTTTTGGTTGCAGGTGGCAGTGGCTATCCTGGAGGCAGACAGAAATCACTTTGGAGCATAACCTGTTCATGGGTAACATTTTCTTCTAAAATTTATCAATGAAAGCAGGAGGATTTCTCTCTCTCTTAATACATATATACATAATGCATTTCCTACCTTCTGACTCTGTCATTACCCATTGAAACTTTTAATCCTTGTGGGATCCTACTAAAGTGCCTAATCTTAATGATATCTTGCTGCAGTGAGTAACACAAGCTAATTATACCTTATTAGTGAGGATGGAAAAAAAGCCCTCCTTTTTCAAGGATAAAATTGTGCTATCAGCACAGACATTGCAAAGATGCCTGCCTCTTTCACAAGCACAGGAAAAACAGTAGAAGATATTTTATGCTCTGATTTATCTCTGCTACTGACTTGTACCCCTAACAGGTGTAACAGGAGTACTGTAACAGTCTAATAACAGCCACGAACTCTCTCATGCTTAGACAGATGTATTTGGTCCATTGACCACAATGAAAATGCATTTGGTTTTGATTAAACTCAGTGGCAGTTTGTCACCATTGGACAAGAACACTGAATGTTTCTTCTCTAGACAGAATATCGCACAAAAATGAGTTATTTTGTGTCTGTAAGCCCTGGAGAAAGACTTCAAGACAAAGCTCAAATCAACCATTTGTTTTAATAGGGCTCTATGGGGAGATGTAATAAAATGTGCTTGCCCCTCTCCTCCATGCAATGTAAAAGTGACGGAAAACTGCAGGGTTTGAATTAGTCATCAGGTAGGGCCCACTTCATTCTCAAAAATGAGCAATAAGATTTATATTGGCACAGAAAAGTAAACATTGCTGTAGTGTTGACGTTGTCAGAGACAAACTCCACTCTCCAATACAATCCTGCCCTTCCTGATGAAACGAGCTAGAGCTGCACGTATTGTAGGTTCATTTTCACCCCTTGCCTGCTATGACTTGTTCAAAAGCCCTGGAAGTCGATGGGAGGTTTTTCCACCGGTTGCCAGTTGGCTTGTGATCACACCTGCAGTGTTAAATGTGTGCTACACTGAAGCACATACTGGAGTGGCTATCTCTGTCCAAAGTGATAGAGCTGTGCCAGGAAGCTAAATATTTAGTCTATTTATGCCACAGGAGATAGGGTCACTTTCACTGGCAGTGAGATGTGTCATGTCATCTCTCTTTGCCTCAGTTTTCTTTGTTAGATGGTGACCACTGTTTTTTGTGGTGATGTACTTTGTCACACACAGGTGGAAAACTCTGTTTAGGCATGAACCTTAACGAGTATTAGCCTGATGAATTAATGCAGAAAGAGAATCTGCTACAGTTAAGGGATTGCTCATATGTCATCGCGCTCATTGCCTGTGTTGGGTGAAGTGGGAATGGATCTGGTCTCACATTAACAGTCAGAGAGGATATGCGCTGAGGAACCCTATGCAAACACAGGCCTGGAGGATCTTCATCTTTGAACTGGTTCTATGTGAGCCAACTTCAGCACTGGAGGAGTCACTGCATGGGAATATCATAACTGGTCCCTGTCTCCACCAGTGTGCATTTGGGGGCAGAACAGCCATGAAGTTATATGTTATCCCAACCCTGTTTGACTCACCCTGCTTTTGGGTAATCCACTGGATTGAACTAAATGAAAGACTGGGTAACTACAAGTCATTGCAAAAGGCTGTGGAAAGATGCTCAGTGGAAGTCTAGCATTGGATTATCACAGCAGCAAAGCTGCACTGCACTATGGTGGCTTTGATTACCTTTGCTATGAGGGAAACATTTATACATGATTATGTAGTCATTGTAGTTGCCTTAACCACTTTCTAAAATGCATGAGCAAGACTATCAAGAGGAAACAATGTGGGCCAGAGCCAACACATAGCTAGAAACAAGGTTCATAGCTATCCATGGAATCACAGGAAGGGGAGAAGATCAGGAGACTAGCAATCCTGTGGTCAAAAACTGGAGGAGCTGCCTTGGGAGGTCTATTGCTGAGCCATGCTTTTTATTGCTCAGCCACAACTCTATTAGACAAATCTTGTCTAATAAGTCTAATTGACCTAAGAGGTCAATACAAACTATTTCTTTTGGGACTGACACATTTAATTTGTCAACTTATTTTTAAAAACATTCTGTTTAATTTTCTTCTTGAAAAGCTGGTTTCCAAGTCACCTTAATTTCTGCCAAGAACAACTTAACAGAAATTCTAGGCATCCCAAGAAACACCTGCACAGTATATGCTAGAGATCCTTGGCAAGGTCTTCCGCCAAGTGCAGCCAGTGGTCAACAGCTCCAATGCAATCACAGCTCTGGCCATGGCAATAGATGTTCTAACAATGTTCCCTCTTGATTGCATCAAAACCAGGATTGAGTTCAATGCTTGTCTGAGCTACCACAGGTTGCAAGTAACGAGGTTCTTTACAGAAAATTTTAAGAGAAAACAGTATTACAGGAGGTGTTACAACAGGGACCACAATAAAAATTGGATGAAAGCAGCCTTTCACTGAAGAGAAAGCACTCATCTTACACTCTTAAGCAGTGAATTATCCATTAAATGGAGCAAAATCAATTGACTGACATTTATACTTAATGCAAATCCAAATGACACAGTGTACCTGATTCTTGAACTCTTAAGAAGGAAGGCACACCAACATAAAGCAGAGATTAGGGGCTCAGAACTCAATCCATTTGATAACTTTGGTGGTGCCACAGAAAAAAAAAAAGTGAAATACAGCATCATTGGATAGCACAGACAAAGGCATTAAGCATAGTTTTGTCTGTTGTTTTTTTTTTTTCCCTCCCTTTTCCCTTTCTTGGAATTCTATTACATCTCCAGAAGATGTCTCTATGGGAACAGAAGGGATACAATGAAAGTGAGGTGGGCTGGTGATAAGTAACCATAATCATGAAGGATAAAAATTAGCAGCTTTTGTTATTTCAAATGATAATTACCTAGTTACTCTTCAGTCATTGTGTCTGCCACTTAGGAAGCAACAGAATGAGGTTATTCTGATTCACTTTATTTAAAATCATTAAAGGGATTACAGAGGGAAGTACAGACTTCCAAAACCAGGAACACCAAGACACAGCAGTTAGTTTAATCTGTAAGCAAAGTAAAACATTAATCACTGGAAATAAGATAACTACAAACAATGCTGAACAACACTATTCTTCATGAAGCGCCACAGATGATGGTACACAGATAAACAAGAGACAGACACATTTTACAGTTAAATTCAAATAAGGCTTAGAGAAGACCTCAATAGAGAACTAGTATGACAAACTGAAGAAGACCTGAAGGTAATATAATTCAAATGACAGGATTACCATGGGTTATTTGATACTGCACGTCTGCTTGGTTTTCATTTTTTTTATTAAAATTTTTTGTATTGTTTTTCTGCTTCTATTTACATTGCTTTATCGTAGTGATTAAGGTAAACACTGGAGGAATGATTCATTACTTGAAGCTACTGTCCCATAGTCATAGTGACCAAAGGATTCATGAGTTAATTTTACAGAGAAAGAAACTCAGGCTAAGGTAAATCAAGTGACTTGCCCATACTCTGTTGGGCAAAGAATTCAGGAACTTTGTTCTACACTGGGCTGCAATCCCTGGCAATGATAGCAAAGCTGAACTTTTTTCAACCTTCTGAGAGATCTGTCAAGGATGGAGATTTTTTCACGTTTTTTGATTTACCTCCATAAACTGCTTTCACACTCTGTTCTCTTTATCAGAAAAGCAGTTACATGTCACACTTGCACTTCATACAGACCTGCATGGAGGACAAAGGCTACATATATATTTCTCTAAGTTGGTGGAGACAGTGGAAGGGGAGCAGAAAGCATAGAGGCAGAAGCTGAAAAAGCGAAGTAAGAATGGCAGGGATCGCACATAAACATACCAGTGGTAAACATTTCTTTGTGGTGTAAGTTTGCCTCCTGTTTCCCACAATCATCATAGATATTCTACACAAGACAAAGAGCAGCAAACAGATAGACCACTTTAGTTTCAGCAAGTGGCATTAGTAACATAAGACAATGTTACCCTATTTGTTCCTGCAATCCAGTCACTGATTAATTGTCTCGATGGTATTTGCTGTAACATGCGCTGGGAGTTCCCTGCAACCTTGGCAAACCTCCCTGTGCAATTAGCACTGCTTGCTTTTACTGCCAGTTTTTAAACATTCCCATCTAAAATACATCTCAGACTGCTCCAATACATAAGGTAGACACTTTTCTTTCAGCAGTTCAGGGCATGTGCCAATAGGATTCACTTCTAATGACTTGATAACACAGATCCTGTTAACAGTAAGAGTTGAAATGCCACGCCTTCTCATATTTCACTCTTCACCAATGAATTCAGGCATCTGCAAAGAAAAACTCATATTTAGCTCTTGATTTTAACTGCAGGAGAAGAACAACCACCAAGTCTGAACTCTTCTGTACTCTTAAAAAGCACGAACTAGTGTGGAGACTCTCTAAAGACACTTCCTTCTTGCAATATACTGGTCACGCAGGTGTTAAGACACTTGCTTCCGTTGGACAAGGTCTTTAAAAAGGTGTTTGTTAAAACACATCATCACATTCAAATTTCATTATTGTTCTGGATACCCTGGGGACTTCAGAGCAACTCATGGAACACATAGTGTATTGATCAATGAAATTTTTGCATCCATGTAAATCAGCAATATTCACACTAATTTTTATAAGTTAATCAGCTGCCAGTATCACAGTTACACAGAACAAGCTGTGAACCAGTCTGTTTCTCCTACAAAGGATAAGTGGGACAGTGATGCAAATAATTTGTTTCCATGGTATTTATTTTATTTACCAAAAGTATTTCGATACAGAGATCCACAGAATACAATCCTTTCCTATTCAACATTTCCACTAAAACACTGGTCTAAAGTCATGGTGAGCTGTTCGCAGAAATATATTAAACAGTTTTCAGTTAAAAATTTGAAAAAAGGTTATTAGAAACCAGAAAAACACTGAGGTCTGGCAACAGCCCAGTAGTTTAAAACACTTTGAAACAGCTGTACTAGAGACACAAAGAAAGTCTATGGTCTCAAGTCTGAACAAAGCTGTTAACGTATTGTGTTTCACTCTCAGGAAAAGATAGCACTGCTATTACCAAAGATATGTGGAAACAGAAGAGGATCTGTATGAAAGTCTTCTAGCTATTTCCATTGAAGCTATTTGTTCATTGTCTGGTGTTAGAAATCAAGTTGTCTGTCTCCTTTTAAGACAGCAGTTTTCTATACTCCCAGGCGCTCAGCAGCCCACCTGATGGGCTACATCTGAGAAGAGGCTGGCAGGACTTCTGATATTACTGAATCCAAGCACCCCGCAAGAAAGAAAACTGGGGTTGCAGGTTCTAGTTTTCTGACTGCCTCTGTAGGTTTCTGGGGACCCTGGGAAAGTTGGATTAGCAAATCAACAAGGGGAAAGGGTTTTCTTTAACAACATCCTCTATGTGGGAAAGATTCACACATCTGAATTTTCACCCAACAAACTCAGAATACCAATTGAAAGAAGGAATGAACAAAGTTAGGCAAATGCAAACATTTCCTCATTCCTTGAAAGGTTCTCTGCACGACTTGACTTTCTGTCGCGTGTGGAGAGCCATCTCTCTACCTGCAAAACACTTGCTTCATTAAATAGTTTCACCACAATTTACTCTGTGCTTCAGCTGGGAAATTCTAGCCCCTGTGCCACCTGCATGCCATTTTCCATTACTTGGCCCATTGCATGGCAGCACACAACTCGTAAGTGCCCCTACGTGGTAAGAGAAGGTTGCTGACTCTGGCTGTGCTACCACAACTTGCTCCTGCACTGAGGCCAAGTACAGGTAGTGGGATTAGAATAAAAGCTCCCCAGATGATGACTGGCTGTTTTCCAGACACTTTGCACTGCTTGACTGGCAGAACACAATAGAAAACCTGGCTTTACATAAAGGAAGGTAAATAGAAACAGAAATACTTGGTGTGAGAACAATGTGGCTCAATTAAAATTCTGTGAATAATTGTAGCCTTTGGATTGCATTAACTGCTGGACACTGGACAGAAGTTTAAGGACATGGATTGTTCTTCATTTCTTATTGTGGGAGAAAGTTTGCTATTATTTTCTCACCTCTTAAACAGCGAGAGCAGAAAGAGACATACACCTTTTCTGACTGCAGTGAACTTGCACGTCTGAAGTGAAACCTGACAAATTTATTGAATGAAGCAAATCAACATGTAAGCAATCCTTCCTTCTTTACTCCAGGATCAGTAGAAAATAAACCCCAGTTTCAGGAGGAAAAAATCTATTAAAAACACTGAAATCTAGAAGAATCGTGTATGAGAGATGATAAAGCAAACCAGAACTTTTTTTTCTTATTATTTTAGCACCTGCAGAAGTGATATCCTGTTGCTGAATATTGACAGATGTATTTGCTTAATGAAAAACTGAGAGTAAAATAGCTGTTTAGCTTTATAGAGGTCCCTTTGCAATTTCTCAACCCATGTTATCGCAAATTTTCAGACTAAGCATTAGCTTAAAAAAAAAAAAAAAACCAAAAACAAACCCTGAAACAAAAATGAAAACCAGAATTTACTAGACTGCTCTTCAGAAGAATGGGGAATGTTTAAAAGCAAACCAAAACATAAAGGGCTTGCTGATTAGGTGAGACTGGAGGAGGAGGAGATGAAGAAGATGAGCCCATTTCCCCCCATGTTTACCAACGCAGTTCCACAATGTGGAAACTGGCCTTCTTGCACTTGGCCATGGGATTGCAGGTTGCCCAAACCTAAGCCAAGGTCAACCTCCCCACAGTCGTTTTGCAGCTAGGCACAGGTTCAGTTGCTTCCAAGATATACAATGTACAAACACCATGAGTGAAGGTAAGACAGCAAACTTAAAAGGTGGTTTTGAGTAATTAAATTGCTTTTTGAGTCTTTGTTTTTCCATAAAAAATCTGTTATTTTTTTAATCTCCTCACATTCAGAGCCCTTTAATGAACTGATTTTTTCATATAAAATGTTGGATTGGACTAGTTGAAATACGCTTGGCAAGAAGTTATCCTATACTTTGCATGCTAGAAAATGAAAACAAAAGATTGCTCAGCTAAAACCCAAAAAGATATTTCTTCCTGCACTCATCTTGTCTGTGGCTAGAGACCAGAAAATTAGTTGTCTACTTTTGCTGTCTTTCTCCTGCTTGTTTCTCAAGTGATAAGGATGTTTGTGCGAATTTTAAAGCGCACGTGATCACATCTGGAGAATATCCTGCAGCAAGGTGCAAGTGTGAGTTGTGCCTTAAAACATCCATTTGAGCTAAGGGTGTTTTTCCCTCCCTACACAGGAGAAGAGAGGTGAAAAGTTAGAGAAGAGAGCACCAGCTCTGCTTTCCTATACACTTGTAAAAAACAGACATTAGTGCTGAAGTAACTGAAGTTAAACCACTCTATAAAATAACTGCACCTGAAATCTGTACTCAGTTTTAAGCAGTTTCTGAGGATATATGGGCTGTGCAGTGCAAATCTCAACAACTACACTAGGAGATCAATTTGGCATGCACAGATGTGGGCTCCATCCAGTGTACACTGGCTGAAAATAACACAATTGAACTAAAAAACAACATTCAGAGTTGAACATCGTAGCCTTCTTCCAAGCTCATTAACCCCATTTCTGTGTATTTCAGACACTGGATCCAGACATGCAAAAAAATAAAAGCTGTTGCTCTGTGTGCTGTCCTTTGCCCCTCACTCATCATTATCCTGAAAAGCTGGATCTTGAAAAAAGGAACAATATAGTTCCACAGAATGAATAAATGTTCATCCCCTCCTCTTCCTTTTACCATCACCATTTAGGCACATAGCAAGCATGCAGTGCTTGTTTGGAGACAGTTTTGAAGGTTGTCAGTGAATTCTCGATTTCTGCTTACAGCTGTAAAATAGCCTGCAAACCTTCCTCCATTTTCCTCCAACCTGAAATGTGAGCAATCAATTACTGTCCTAGAAGCCATAAAGCAGACCCACAGGAGGCAGATGATGGTGTATAATCCATCATATATCCGTGCAGCCAAAGTGAAAGGAAAAAGGACGCAAAGTCAGAACTGGACTAGAGTTTTAAAGCCCATCAACATTTAATCTTTTTCTTTTGACTTAACAACTAAGCATAATAGTACATTATTTCTTTCCTGCAATGGAGTTCTATGAAGTTCTATTAAAATGTTGAAACTTAAGAATTCCTCTTTGTTGTTTCAACAGTATGTCTGGCGCAGTGCAGGAAGGCAAGCAACACAGCAAGACCTTGAGGAGCTGCATTTTTTCTCTTTTATAAATCTAATTAAATGCATGAGTATGGGAGATGTGAAGTGCTGTTCTTGGTACTTTTTATATTTAGTAATAACTATACCTAATTACAGTGTGCCAAGGCTGGAACAGTACTGTGGCAGGTGTTACAGAAACCAAGAAAAAATATACTTGATTTTACACTGTAGTTGTAGCTTTTCTGACTTCAGCAGTGTTATTCCTGGCATCCTCCAAAGTCAGCAAAAGAATAATCACACGCAGAGAGTTTCAGCTGTTTCGCCAGTAAAATAACAAGAGGCTGAAAGAGTGTTTTTTCTGTCTAGCAGCGAAAAAAACAAATATTTTAGAAATATGTGAGATAACCCAGCCTTGCCACAGGAAAGTTTAGCTTAAAGTTCAAGCATTCTTAGCCATGCGTGTCTTCTCAATATCAATATTAAATACATCCTTGTGCCCCTGGGCTCACTTTAAACAGGGGGAAATATCACACATGAAAGAACCAGTGCATGCTATTGAACGCACTGAGAGAAGTCTTAATTACAAGCTTTTCTCAGACACAGAAAATACATTGCTGTTACAAGCTTTCAGAGAAGACCCATGCCTAGCATAATACTATGACAGCATGAGTACTTGGGCAACTGATATCCTGCGTGCTATAACAGGATGGTTTTGTGCTGTTCCAAAAAAATACAATCCTGTCATGTCTTGCAAGCATATGCAGGGTGTCCCAACATGTGTGATATGGATAAGTCCAGAATTTTTTGTGTGTGTATGATGGTATGAGCTTGCATGTATGCAAATGTGCCTTCACATAGACTTCACCAGGATACTTCTTGTCCGCAATATAAAGTGTATCCATTCAACACAATTTCCTAAAATGGACTGTGACACTTCCAAGGAAACGGTTATGAAAAACTTTCACAGGTAACAGTTTGCACTCTTTTAAAATGCCAAAAGCTTCACACATAGGACCACTGTAGAAAAAAAAAAAATCTGTTAAAACAGGCTGTATGACAAGTTGTAGTGCCTCCGTCAGTTTGGATACCTTTGGTTTCTGCCCTGTTCCATTTGTTTCATGTGCAATGCATACTGAAGACTAGAAGACCAATGCAAATGCAACTAAATCCCTGAATATGTCTCAGTGATTTACTTTTCCATCAGGGTGTGTCTCAGCACCTGTCTTACCTATGTCATATTTTGAGGTCAGTTTTTCCTTGAGTTCATCCAGCTTTGGGACTTCTTGCGGATTCTTCCCTAAGAAGATTCTTCCTGCAAAGAGAGCAATAAATAAAATATCCACATGCTGCAAAACCATTGAGGACATCAGGTACGTCTGCCCAAAGAAATGAAGGAAACACCTTTTTTCATTGCTTTAAAGGCCACAGGAAGCCCACCAGGTCTGTGTAGCTCAGCCTTTAAGTAAAAGCTACAGTGAGCTTCCTTCATTGTAAGATCACACTGCACTGCACCTCAAAGGTAACAGGAGAGCTGTGACTAAAAATAAGAGCATCTAAAGCTCTAACCAGGTTTGGGATGGATTCATCCAGCCAAACCATAAGTTTACACAAAATTCTGCTTGTGTGCACTGCTCTGCTCTCACCTGACCTGTGTGATATTTACAACACATTGGAGCACCTCCTCAATACCTGGGAGCGGCAGGGACAAAGACAGTGGAAGTAGGGAGCAGGGACTATCCTGCACACTGTGACTTCCAGCCCCCTCCTCCCTCACATCACAGAAATACAACATGGGTGTGATAGCTCATCTCAACTATCTGCTGTCAGTTGGTTGATAAATATACACAGGGCAGAAATCCTTCTGCAAATTAACATATCACCCCCAGGAGACCAAGAGGAGAAGGAAAAACAATGCCTTAGCACAGGTAGTCTTGACAACAATGACTGCTTTGCCTTTTGAGACTCTCGTTGATGGTGCTAGCAAGTAAGCAGGTAAGGGAGGCTGCAGTCCCTCTCAGGCTGCTGTTCCCAGCTGGGTGGAACTGCAGCTGAAGGTGAGAGAGGAAGAAACATGGGACACATGTCCTTGAAGAAAAAGGAAATAAATAAACCTGTATGCTGTGAGAAATAAAGCATTAATCACAGTTGGAAATACCATGTTGTCCTGAGGAAAAAGAGAGAAAGAGAGAGAAAGCAAGAGAAAGAGAGAGAAAGCAAGAGAAAGAGAGAAAGAAAACAAGAAAGAGAGAGAGAAAGAGAGAGAAAGAAAGCGAAAGAAAGCGAAAGAAAGCGAAAGAAAGCGAAAGAAAGCAATGTTTTCAACTTTGCCCAACCAAGTTTTAAAGAAACAAGATAATTTAAGATTAAATTGTTTCTAGGGTTCCAGTAGTTTCCATTGCTATTTCCTTTGAATCTCTCAACTGTGGTTTTGGAACTGCAGGTGCTGACAGTTTTAAGAAAGACTATCTGCTTTCCAGTGCATCTTTATAAGAAAGGTTTTTTATAGGGAGTGAATAAGTAGTTTTGCAAGACGAGAAGGAAAGAGTACATAAAAGGAGGAAAAAAGCAAATCAAGATGTTTGTTCAAAGTGCATGCATGTTTCTTCTGAAGTATTCAACTGCTAAACAGCTGGGACACTTGCTGTGACACTTGGCCTTCCAACTATTCTTTACTCTACAATCCTATACTTTAGAAGAGCAGAGTTTGAGGGAATTCTGTCAACCTATGTATATTTTCCTTACTTCTCAGAGAAAGAGGTATCATTGGTGACTCTAGTGATACTGCAAAACCAGTTAGCTCTTAGCTTTTCAACAAATATTTTTTAGAGTGCCAGAGATTCTAACCCCACAAAGAGAGGTTAAATAAAATTCATAAAAGTCAAGAATACACACACACCTTACAGAAACACATACCACAGGACAAAAAAGCAAAAGGAAAAAGACGGGTTGTATTCAATTCAGAAATAAGCCTTAACTATAGAACAAGAAAGCCTGTTGGCTTTATTCCAACAAAGCTGAGTCTAGTATAACAACACAACCTAAGTTTCAGGGAAGTACATCTCTGGTTAAGATAAGAGGTCATAATGCAGGAGTTATATATATATATATTTTTATATATATATACACCTGAATGACACAGGATGCAACAGAGGAGAAACTTGAATCTTAGAGGCATAGCAACTGAAGGTGCACATTTTTCTACATATCTCAGCTTGGATTTGACCCTGAAGAAAGGATATTGCAGCAAATAAATATTCAAGAAAGAAGAGCAGCACTGGGCACAAAGACTGTACTTTCTTCAAAACAATACCGCAGTAATAATTCAAGAGAGCATTGGGACACTTGCAGAAATTATTTACAAATGCCATCTCCATATTGAAGACCCAGGCCCACACCATTCATGTGGGTAGCTTACGTTCACTTATAGTGTACCTCTGAAGTCAATAGGGATGCTCACATGATGCCTTATAACAGAAGGGAGGCAAGGTTTGTAGGGAGAGATACTGTTTTTTGTTAGCCAGCTGATGAATCTGGCATTCTAAGATTTGAATGCACATGCCCTTTTTTATATCTGTCCAAGCAAATAAGCATTTGCAAGACAAAATTCTCATAACACGTCAGATAACTTCAACAGGGTTAAAAGGCATTGATAACAATAGGACTAAGAATTCACAATGTCCAAACGTGAGTTTAAGAATGAGATGAAAAAAATTCATTAAGGAACATATGACCTGAACAAAAACAGGTTAAAGAGTCACAAGTATGTCATGTCAATATGTAATGTAACAACAACGGCATATTAAGATACCTGGCAAGTACCTAGAAGGGAGAAGATTGTTATCTGAATGGGGCAATTGCTGAAGACATTCCCCAAGAGGCAGACTTTCAGGCCACTAATATTTAGCATTTCATTCCAGTTTACCTGTGTGGGTAGTGCTAAACTGAAGGATTTCTAAGCTAAACTGATTCCACAGAGCATCTTTATGGTAGGTTTGGACAGAGTTTTCCCTTCTAAATAACTTTGGGAATTTAAGCACCACAAATCACTTCTATGCTTGCATCTGTAGAGTAGACATTTGATTTTCTTCTTTGATAAGCAAGTTTCTTGGAGAAATAGAGGAGAAGGTCTTTCAGATTCAAACACAGCATATGAGAACAAAGGGACAAATAGGATGCAAAGTTTCTTCTTTCTTTTGAGGAATATAAGGTTACACATGCAATTTTGAGCCACCTTGTCTTGGTTCACCTGAGTATATTACAAATAAAGAGATCATATTTACATGCCAGAAATAGTAGAATGATTTTCCTTCTTTTCTTTTGGCAATCAGTCCCTAACTAAGTGATCTCACAAAGTAAGTTTTGAGTAGTTTTGAAAATTATCTAATTGAATTTGGCTCAGTATCCCACATAACAATACTGGAAAAGACCAATATGATTGCAAAAAAGCTCCAGATGGTTAGAACAGTGAAAAAGAAGCTACGAGTTTTAGTGGGGAAGGAGAAAATTTCTGTGTGGAGCCGAACTAATACAAATTTTTCTGTTTATTCACTGCAGCTAGAATTATATGATTTCATAGGCACATGGATAGCAATGTGGAAATAGTCAGCACAGTAGCAATGTCCAGATAAAACACATTTGACAGTCAAAACATCACTCAATTGTAATTACTTACTCTGAAGATCAGATGACAGCAACGTTTCAGTATGTACACGCTGTAACTCACAATCACAGCTGCATTCTGATGCTGTATTAAGACCTAACATTCTTCTTGATAATGTTCTAGAAAAACACTCACACTGTGTCTTTAAAGGGTGTTTTCTCTGCTCCACAGCTGCTAGTAGAAACAGCCTCATCAGAAGGCTCTAAACCCAGAGGCTTTTCACCATGCTCAGAGGAGTTTTATTTTATAGAAATGAAAAAGCATACATCATCCTGCCAATTGATATATGTTTTTATTTATCTGTATCAATAGACAGGCTGGCACAGTGTCCAACTCCTACACCTGTCTTGCTTTCTTCCAGGGTAACTGGTATCAACTGCTTAAAAACTGCAATATAAAATTACTAGCTAAGTGGGAATGCTAACTTACATAAAGTATTAAGGAGACAGGCAGGTAAGAAATGACAGAAGTGAATCACAGCACTTGAAGGGATCACACCTGAGCTGAAATCAGTTTACAACCTCCTGCGCTTGGTTTTTGTGACCTTTGACTTGCCAACTTTGCAATACATTCAGCAATATGGTGCTAAGGACTTAATCGAAGTCAGCTTGGATGATCGGCTGGATGTGTAAGCCATTCTTTTTAGTTTAAGCTGGCCTCTGCAATGGGAGGCACTTTCCATCATGAAAGGACAGGCTTGTGTTCAAAAGAGCGTGCAGCCATTTAGACTCTGCCCCAGTTACTTTGTCCTGAAAGAATCCATCCCACAGGACTGCTGCTCCCTCACCAGTCTGCTGCGTTATGATTCAAGTGAGTAGTACATCCAGTAGTCCAGGTCAGGAATATTCCAGTTCAGTATTTTCTTGAAGAAAGCCCCAAAATGCTGTTGAAAGCAGAGCAGTACAGCATTATTAACAAGCTGCTTTCTTACAGTAGGTGGTTACCTGCTGCACCTACCACAATTGCTCACTACAGCACACAAAACCAAGAGAGTTGTGGCAATTAACACTGAGTAACTCAATCCCTATGGTTTAATCGATAATGAGAATAAACCACAGCAATAGCTGCACTGTAGCCTTAATGGTATAGAGAAACACACAAAACAAGTTTTTTAGGTAAAAGTATTTTGTTAGGCTAACTGGTATCACTGAAAAGAAGTCATTCTCCAGCTTGTGGGCCTCAAAATATTCCTTCAGATTGTGCCTCTGAAGCTGCCTGGTTTTTTGTCTAATAACCATGGATGTTATTCATTCTAATAAAACGCATCCCCGCCACCCACAAAGTTTGTCTTGTAAAAAGATTCTGTGCGATATTCTTGCTTATGAAAGCCCTTTGATTCTTCCAAGCAGCCTAAACCCACAAAGATCACTGGACTCCCTCTTGACTTTTTGCTGTCATAGCGAGACTTGATTTACAGACAAAAGGTAACATCTTTTATTGGACTGACCAATATAGCTGAGGAAGAATACCAACTACAGAGAAGTTATTTGGCACATAAAGGTTGCTCAGGGTGGCTATCTTGATAAATCAGATACAAGATGCTTTTACTTAGGAAAATTATTCTGAATGCACAATCATAACCAGTGTCACTTTTATTCAGATATCAACTTCCCTCAATAGTACTTGGACTGACTACCTCAACACATCATTGTTGCTTTGCTACTTAGTCTCTAAGGGAATTTTGTTTGAAATCCTCATTTCCATACTATTGTACTGGCACATAATTGGTATTTTATTTATATGCACCCTCCAACTTTTTTCTGAGCATCTCACAAGCATTTACCTTACAGCACCTCAAAGAATCAGGAAAGTAGTTTTAGTATTCCCCTAATCACAGAAGTAAAGACAGAGAGATTCAGTAATATGCCACAAATCACAACATAAACCCATGAGAGAGCTGAAAACAAAACCTATATTCTCCTGGCTGACTCTCCAAGTCCCTAGAGACATGTCATTAAGGCTGCTCTGCAATCAAAGGTATGATTGCAGCAGGAATAGAAACACATGGATTCACTTTATTCTGGTTAAGAGGTCTAGGAATACTATCATGAACTTCACCAAAGGTAATGTAAGTCAGCTATAGACTCCGAGAGGTTAGTTGTATTGCTAGCATGCACTGATGTCTCTGGTACTGTAAAACCCATGCTACTTATAGAAAAACAAGCAAAGCTAGGCCTGTAGAGGCTGAAATTACCCTTCAGACTGCAGTTATACATAGCTGCAGTCCACTCCTACGTGTTTGATATGTACCTTACAAACAGAGCTTGAGCCGAGCTCTCCCCCAAGACTAATACTTATTTTCTATCGACCTCTCACAGGAAGAAGAATGAATCCATAAAGCAGCTTTTTCAAGCACTGTTGGTTTTTCAAGCATGCTGTTCCCGTCACATCCTAATCAGCGTTACAGAAACTATGTAGCTCATTATGGGTGAGCTGTGAATGGCTGTTGTTTAGTATCAGAGGGACTCCAAGGCAAATCGACCCAGTGAACAAGTGTCGGTCATACGGGCTGAGAATGCACCAATTGCCTTGCAATTCCTCTTGGTAGCACTGCATATAACAGCAGTTGTAAAGCATACACCTACTTGGAAGGACCATCAGCCAGGAAATTCCTAAAGCCCCGGACAGGAAACAAAGTCACACACAGTAGCTGCGAGGAGAAAAGAGTCAGACTGACCAGAACTGAATGCATTGGGCTTACTCACCTCTCTGACAGTGTTCACTCACATTTCCACCACGCATTTGCTCAGTGAGGTTACTCTGGAGCTGCAGCTGAGTGCTGGAGCCAGGAACACATTCCAGGCAAGAGGCCGCAACCTTCTTTCTGTCATCATTGAAAGCACCACTGACAACGTAATTCAGGTTTCAGTGGATATCCATCTGTTGTCTTGCACTTCACTCTTCATCAGGAAGCATCACCCAAGAAAGGGGATGGGTGTTGGAGGTATTTTCCTTTCACGTATTCATCCATCTACAACGTCAAACACTATAATGGATAGCTACTCAGAGCTGGATGGCTTTGCCTCTGAATTAACTGCTGGCATGCCAAAGGATATGTTAGATGTTCAGGTGATTTAGAATCTTTCCTCCAGAGACCCTGCATGCAGTTCCTAATTGGAATACAAATGTTTGACTTCTGTCACTTCTCAAGTGTTCCTGGTGCGTAGACATGGGGAAAGAAAGTAGAAAAAAATGAAGAAGCATTGTGGTGGTGGTAGAAGGAGGCTGGGATCAACAGTTAAATCTCTTTTTCTTTTATCCCCCTGGTCATCTTGCACATTTTCCTCTGTTCTGGCAGTGTAAAGGGTGGGAGTCACCATTACGCAGAGTCTAAAGAAAACTCTGAAGTCAGATCAGGCTTGCTAAAGTTAGTGAAACTTTGGTTAGGTGTTTGAACACAGGGGAAAAATGTCCTAAAGAGCAGTTTCTTCCTGATTTCACAGGTTTCAACCAATGGCACCATTAACACTGTACCTACCAATTCCTTCACGTAGCACCCTCAGCAGCAACCTAGGCAGGCCCAGAAAACTTGGTATGATCATTCAGAACCAATAACTCATAAGCAAAAGAGGATGCTATAGAGGGAGTAAGCAGCTGCTGCCACCAAATAGTTACTGTCAATTTACTTAACAGGTAAGAGTTTCAGTCAGGAGACATAGAGCACATATCATGACCCTTCTGGGAAATGACAGCAGAAAGAACAGGGTGAAAACCTACTGTTTCTTACCAGAAGACTTTGCTCTAGGCTACTTTTGATATTATTCTTTCTCTAATGTAGGATTATAGATGCATTAACAGCCAAACTGTAATTCAAGTCTCCCAATGTCTAGGGATCATTTTAATTGTAATTTGGGAATGTGTTGACAGCTTTATGATAGCATGGTACCCATTCAAATTATCGTTAAACTCATACTTGCAGAGACTTGTGAAGAGAGAAGAGTAGTCTGCAAAAGATGGTGCTTGTGATTGTTCCTTTAGCAATTATTCATTTAGGAGCATCTTGCTGTGCACTAAGGCATCAAATAAATTGGTGCTCACTAATTTGGACTCTATTGAGAACTGAGCATTGAGTAGCTCAGACTATCATTATGTCCCCTTTGATTGGGAAGGTTTTTGTTCACACATGGTAATGGGTGGTTGTATTCCTTAAGGAGAGTGACACTATTCGAGTATTTTCTGTGATGCAGAAGTAATTTCCTTTCTTTCTCAGTTACCTGTTAACCCTGTTACAATGAATCTCCAGTCTAATTCTCTTGATAATGAGCAAACGCATCCAATCACCCCTCTGGCAGAAATGGTGTTACAATGGGAAGCAAAACCTCAGCTTTATTAAAATGTCAGGGTTGTATAAAAGCAATTCCCATGGTGTATTGGCTCCCAAATCTGTTTGTATAAATGGCACTGCCAAGTCCCACGCTGGAGGACCTCAGGTTCAACCATAGCAATTCCCCATTGCACCACAGAGGAATTTTACAGTGGGGTTTTGTTCTGTTCACCAGCCAGTGGAGAGAACGTAAGACCAGGTTTCAGCAGTTGTTGGCATCCCCCAGACACTGCCAGCAGACATGCTGAGGGTGCACGCTGAATGCTCACAAGGCTAGTGATTATGCCCAGATGCCTGAGATTTTTAAGCAAGAGCTTCATCCACAAGGCTCCCTTTGGTTAAGGAGGAGATGTGCTATGTCTGCTACTCTCTCAACGGAGGTTTTCTCTGAACCTCTGACATCATGGTCTTTTTGGGGAATGGGGAGGAAAAGTGATTTCTGCCCTGAGGCAGCACTCTGGCCATCAGCCCTTCTTTTCACCCCTACATCCCCACAAGAGAGAATGGGCAAGAGCAGGGGAGGAGGCTGCGTAAGCCTCGGAGCCACATTCAGCTGAGGCAGGCTTGTGCCAGTCCCTGGCATGAGGCACGGTGCTCAGCACTGCCTGCTTCTCCATCACCTTCTCACACAACCACCTTCCTGTCTACCTCAACTCAGCCTCTAAGTCTTATATGCCCCTCCTGAGATAAAGCAGAAGGTCTTTCTCTCTCATCCCCAAGATTTGCCACAAAAATCATCTGCCCACACAGCCTGGAAGTCAGCTGAGCTCACAAACATGTGTTGTGGCTGCCTGTTACTGCTAGCATTTGTCTTCCCCACCTCTGTCTTCACATCCCTTCTTTGAATGCAAGCTCCTTGGGGCATGTACAGCCTGCCATCCCTATTTGAAATATGCTGCTTTCTACACAGCATCATGAACAGCCTATGCAAGTCGGCTGAGGGAGAGCGTGGACTTACTATGCTGTTTATCTATGTTTATTTTTATTTTGTTTGTATTTGTTTATTATTCATTTCCACTGAAATTTTATAGCTGCCAGATGGCTCCCAGATTGAGAGCCAGCAAATATCCTTCGGGAGTTTCCAGCCGCACTTCTCTGAGCATGTCCTTTGCACTCTACAACAGGAATTTTTTGAACAAGGTTTCTTCCAGTGTGTAGGCCACAGATAGACTGGGTGAGGCACATGGGGAACAAACCTCTCTCTCCCAGTACCCCTGCTAACAGATCTGACTGCTCCAAACAGTAGCTCATCTTTGTGTTATTACTTTTAAGGTCCCTTCCTTCATATGGAACTGTGAATACAGTGGTAGCACTTCCCAGTGCAGGCTGCCTCACCGGTAAATGAGAATCATCTTGTTATTTCTATGCAAACGGATCTAATTATAAACTGTTATTAGTAAAAGGCCTCAGAAGAAAAACCTGACACTTTCTTAAGCTCCACTCCAACAGCAATGCTACTCTTCTAAGCCTACATTACACAGGATAGGAATTTCACAAGTCTAGACTGAGCTGTGCGAGAATTTCACAAGTGGAGAGCACCATAATTCAAATACCCATCAACAGTGCAATAAACTAGATTTGAAGTATGATTCTCACCAAGTAACTTTATACAGTAATTTTTGTCCAGAAATTGAGACTGGAAATGCAATCACTTTCCCACTGAAACTGATCACAATGAAAACACTTACGTGGTAATAGGACAATTTGGTCAGGAATGCATCACTAATATTGTCACCCATACTGTGTGTTCACCAAAATCAGACCTTGCGGGTTCTTGGTAGGAGCTATGCTGTATAATGCACCATCTTCACTGGCAGAAGTATGTTATGATTTCTAGTTATGATTTTAAACAGTTGGGAAAGTTTGTGAAAACCCAGGTGCCTCAGCCATTTGAGGTTATATTTAGGCATCAAAAAAAGTGATCTGACTTCTAAAGGTGCTGAGCAAAGCACCCCCAACTGCAGTCAATTAGTGGCATATATAATTTCAAAGCGCATCCTGACCGCACACAAACATAAAAATGCAGTTGGCCAGATTGTAAGCTAGCACATAAGCTTTATACCAGTTGAGAGCCCACCCTGATATTTCAAGAGCTTTTGCTGTAATTATGTATGGTTTTAGGTGGATATCAAGCCCTGCTTGCACTTTTTAATGCTGTCTTTCAAGCACAGGACAAGTGCATTATCCAGAGGAGCTGCTTGTCTATTTTTCAGCCCTAGCTTTGTTTTTAAGCAGTTTAAATGTTTCAGGACTTCAGCATGCCTGAATATAAACTGGTAGTAGTGTTTTCATGTACATGACACAAGCATTGTCATTCAGTGAGCTGAAAATATTACCATTAAGAAGAAAAAGAAAGGATTTTTGTTTGATCTAAAAGCACCATAGCATGAACAGAACCTACACTGGATATTCCAGAAACACAGGAAAATAGGACCCTTCAGAGAAATTACCTCAGCAGTCATCAGTGAAACAGGAACATCACAGATCTCTTGCTAAAACAAATCTCTCTCTGTGTGCTTGTTTATTGTTTATCTGCAGAATAGAGACATGGATAAATTTCAGAGATATTATTTCAGTAGACACCTTTGGAAAACACTTTCTAAAAATAAAATGATACATATAGTTCTGAAAATATATTCCAATATGGACAGTCAAGGTGGACAAATTTGACTTCTTTTTTTTCCCACAAGAAACTTCTGAGAAAAAAAGACTTCACTATCCAAATCAGGTTTTGCAACTCACAGCTCTCTTATATTTAAAAGTCTTTTTCAGCTAAGTGAACAGGCTATAAGAGAAAGAAACTATTATTTCACTTACACTGCTTCTGCATCCTCATGGAGACATCCACCTGTACCACTTCAAGCAAAGAGGATGTGGAAAACATGTCTACCCTGCAGAGCCTCTTAGCTGAAAACTCCTAGCAGTTTTTCTCTTATAGCATTCTAATAAAAAAAATCAGAAGGAAAGGGCACTATCTATCTCACAACACCATATTTTCTTCAAATTCCAAACATAAACCATATGTAGCTTCTATTGCTTCCTTTTCCTCTGCATTCTTTACAGATGTTGTATCTCTAGAAATACTCCTCTCAAAATAGTCACTCTGTTTTGATTTTTTTTTTCAGAAATGTGTTTTTAATTTTTATCTCATTTTTCCTGGACTTTAAAGGGAAACATTAAAGATGATGTAACATAATGACTGTATGTTTTGTAAACATACACAGAGAGAGGAAGGAGTGTTGGCAAACAATAATGCAGGTTGCAACACAAATAAAAGTAATTTTAAAACCAGTATAAAAATATAGTTACAGCTTCAAAGAAAAGCAATCAGGGTTAAAACCAAATTCTGTTCAAACACTGTTAAAATTTTATGAGTTTTATTATAATACTATCCCCAGACTGACATGCTCCATACACACAGCAAAAGTGTATTTCCAAACATTTTCAGTCATGTTAAACAATCTGATTCCGAAAGTAAGGAGAAAGTTGAAGGAAATGGGATTACTGGAAGAGATGTGGAAATGGTCATGCTGGCTGTCAGAATCTGAACTACAATAAAAGACAGGGACTATTTTAGGAAGAAGAGCTTCCACTCCGGATTATGAAGACAGACTAATATGAAGTCTTATGAAGTGGGAAAAAGTACCATATTAAGAATGGTTTAGAGGACAACAGTTTTGCTCTGTGTAAGTCACCAAGTTTCAAAAGCTATTTTTCTTAATTGGCACAAAAGTAAAACCTTTCAAAAGTTTTTGTGAAATACAATGATAAAGATAGCTGCATTTTCAGATAGAAAATATCAAGTGTTGGATTCAGGTCCCTATGCTTCTTCTTCTCTCATCAGAAAGAACAAATAAGACCAGCACCTCAAAACTCTCTGTTGAACATTTGATCGTAAATGATGGGTGTAAATGTTTGTGCTTTAAAAAAATTAGCTTTTTACGAAAAGAGTAATACACTGTTGAGAATATTGTCTGCAATCCATTTACAGAATGGAAGCAAGAAACAGAGAAGGCAAATGGCTGCTCAAGATCACAGAGAAAGTCTTTGAACCCAAATCTCCAAACACTACAGTGCTTCAGTTACAAGAACAAACATCCTTTGACTGTCCCCAAACTGATGAAGGTGCTGGAAGTACACATCATTTTTCTCAAAAGCTGTCAACTAGTATAAGAATTATCACTTGCTTTTAAAGTTTTCAGGTCTCTCTTTAAGAAATGTTTTATTTATGCTCCACAAGAGAATTTATTGCTAACAAGAGGGTCAGCACCCAAACTGTGCACCATCAAAATGCCTCTGTGAGTGTAAGGAAAGATTTCACTATATATATTTCTTGAGAGTACGAGGACATAAAGGTAGAACTTGACCCCAGCAGTGGTAATAGATGGGAAACTTGAAACACAAATGTTTCCTTACCAGGCTGTCTAATGACACATACCTTGCTTAGACAGTCTGATTTCAAAGTATGCTGGCTTCTGATGATGAGAAGTACAAAGTGTCCCAGACACAGATTCCTTTAACTCATTATCTGCCTGGCTCTTGAGGCGAAGTCTAGTTAGATTTTTCCTAAGAAGAATAAGCAGGAAATTTTTCGGCCAGGTAACTCGGACTAACAAAAGATTCTCTTCTGTCTCACATGAGCATGGTGGACTTCACCCAGTAGAAGGGTTGGGGTGCGGAAGGCAAACCCTCAGTTAAGGGCTGCACCTCAGTCCTGCATGGGGCTGCACAATGATATTCCTGCCTGTCGACAGCTGGGCAAGGGCAACGGGCTCACAAAACAGCAGCCCTGACAGCTGAGCCTACACTGTAAGAAGTGGAGAGATGGAGAGGACATCTGTGGGTGGAAAGGCCTCTTCTCCACAGGACACAATAGCTGTGGCAATCCCAGCACCCCAGGTCATACCCATGGCACTGCATCTGCCATTGCCAGCTCACTGAATGGAGTCTGGTCCAGTGACTCACGGAAACTCACACTCAAACTGAGGATTTGTTAATTGACAGAACTTCCCAAACTGCAACAGAAGTCCTAAATTCTCAGTGCTAGTGCCTTCCTTTTTGCGCCCTAGTCATGGTCACTCTCTCTTACCCATTTCAAACCATGCAGGTCTAGCCACCGCTGGTTTTCAAGAGCAAAGGACAAATATTGCTAATCAAACTTCCTTTCTAGAAGTTCGCTTGCTAGGTGGCAGAGCCTCCTTCCTTGTTCCTAAGAGACTAGCTTTGTTTCAAAGGGCAAACAAGTTACGAGATTCCCCACCTGTCCACAGGAAACATGTTAAATCCTGTCAACACAGATTAGAGCCAATACTGTTGAAATATTGGCAGCACATCAGTTCCTGATACTACTGGAAACTCTGTTTTCCATCTTAACCATGTATTTGGTCAAGTCATTAAGACGTAAGTCTAATTTTGACAGCTTTAGGCTTACCATGTTATATTAAATTTAATTGCCAGATGTAAGAGATCTCACTACATCTACTCTTTCTGTGCATATAATTCTAGCAAGGGAGTGTTTGTGAAAAGACATACACTTCACTGCAGCAGTCCGATCACTATGCTTTCCCTGCCCAGTCCACCATGACAGCAGTCCACAACTGTTCTTCCTAACTTAATGGAAGTCCTCTTCCCCCCCCTAAATCTTGCAGTTCAAACTCAATCACATCTCCCACTGAAATCACTGTCGTTTTTACTGAACAAAGGTTATGGAGTTTGTCCCAGGTTTACAAAATTGTCAATAGTTTATATCTGAACTAATTAGAGGGATGGGATAGTGTTTTAAATTGCCCCTTATGTTGGCATGTCCTCCAAAATGTTTACCTGTTTGAAACATATGTGGCTTTTATATTTCTGTGCACTAAAGAATCTGCTCAGCAGCTGGGACTGCTGCCATTTTGTGAAATTAAGCTAATGCGGTCAGCTACAAACAAAAAGATACTGAATGGGTTCATGGGAACTTATTTTAGATTAAAGGAAAACAAAGAAATAACCTTTAAAGGACCGTTCAGGGGGGAAAAAAAGCAGAAGATTCCTTTTTGTATGCAGGAAAACCTGATGCTATTTTCTTTAATTTCCATGAGCAACACATCATTTAAGCTTTTTTATCTCCTGTCAGCTCTGCAGAAGACCAGACCTAGGAGAGAAATCCAGGCCAGCAGGCAGAACATCATTTTGATCGCACAAACCTGATTAAAAGCAGAAAAATTAAAAGACTCTAAAAGCAGAGAGAACTGCAAAAATCAAAGCAAAAGAGAAAAAACGTTTTTCCAAGTCTTGGCAATGAGTGAAGTTGAGATTCTTGGTTCAGGAACAGCATGCAGTTGAGCTTTTAAAAGTGGGCAAACCAATAGAATTTGATAATTGTTGGAGACAAGGTCAAGACACATGGAAATACGAGGAATCACATTTGAACGAGGCTGATGCATGTTTCTCTTATGAGAAAGTGGCACAAAACAACAGAAGTGTCATGAGATCAGATTAGATTTTGGATTGAAATAACAGAACAACTGCTGTTCTTTACTGGTCTTCACTGGTTTGGGAATCTGAAAACCCAGGGGGGCAGCAGGCAAGCAGGGCTCAGACAGGGATATCAGAGTTGGGATTCCCTCATTCTCAGCTCAAGGCTTCAAGGGCATCAGAGGCTCTGGTTACAAGGCAGCGGCAACCCTGGCAGATCAAGGGCATTTCAAGATCTCATTTTTAAGCCTTGCTTGTCTTCCCTGGCCCAGTGGCATTTGCTGATTATCACCAATTCACAGGGGCTCATGTTTATGCCTGTGAAATAATATATCACAAACTTTCCTATATTGAAGCAGTAGAGAGGCCATCTTTCCGCACCCATTTTCTCTCATGGCAATTCCAGATAGCCACTGTCAGCTCTCAAAGTGCTTTGCAAAATATGTAGCCTACTGCTGCTATAGCAAAAATCATGTTCTTAGTAGCATTATTGTTAATTTCAGCCATGAAGCAACTGTCATTGTAAAGCAGAGATTCTTCCTCATCCCACTTGCAGTCCAGAGCAACACTGAGCAAAAAGCAAAGCCATATTGTGACAAAGGAATTCACTCATAACTGCAGAGTGCCATGAATTGTCCTCTGAAATCCATGATGGAAATCGCTCTGACTTTGGAAGCTGTTTTGTCAAAATTGCAAAGGAAGCACTGCAACTGTGGTTGCCAGAGAAGGGTATCGTGTGCGTGTGTATATCTGGCACACGCACACATGTGTATGTACAGTGGAAGGTGCCTGGCTCTGTTCCACCATATGCTGTTCACCTTCGCAGGAGCTCACACTGGAACAGGCAGCAGAAAAGGAACCCACGGCTTTCCAAAGAACTAAATGTGTTAGTGAAGACAAACAGATGCACAAAGCAGATTTCACTAACTCTGATAATCAAGTTCATAATGCTGAGTTATCAGCTGTGCTACAGAAGTTACTCTCCCTTGCCCTTTAGCCAGGAGAAAAGACCAGGTATTTCTCGACAAACGCTCATCAAAACAATTGCTTGCAAGGTTAAGAAAGCTGATGCAACTAAGCTGTTGTTGCATAAGCACTGCCTTCAGCTAAGGTCCCCAGCACTTACAGCATGAAAATTATTCTGAACCTTTAAACACACAGCAGATACTGACATTAATGCAGGTCTAGAGCTTGTCGGTTTGCTTCTGTGCAGTGACCAGCAGTTCTGATGCAGACCACCAGTACTGCTGTTTGAAGAGACTGGGGTAAGGCAAGAGATGACCTGACAACTCTGACACACATGCCCGCTGACAAGTAATAGAATCAGCTTCTTTGATATCAATGAAGGTTTGATAGAACCCAACTTAGCTGGTCAGACACATAGTCATCAGGTGTATACAAGGTAAAGATGTGCATTTGGCAGAGGGAGGGGTCTGCTCTCTCGTAAAATTCTGCGTAAGTTTTCCTGAAAAAGGAAATGTACATTTTTCCCTCAAGTAAATATTACAGTTTGTCTGTGCTCTGTAACACAATGCTAATAATGTATTATGCTATTCTTCATGTATCAAGTGAAATGAGTCCTGACATAAGGCTTTCTGCAGAGAAGCTTCATTTGTCATAGTTACTGAAA
>VYXH01000677.1:91653-133811 GCA_013397275.1 Burhinus bistriatus | reverse complement strand
CTGGAGAGAGTCCAGCATAGGGCAACAAAGATGACTGGGGGACTGGAGCACCTCCCGTATGAGGAAAGGCTGAGAGAGCTGGGACTCTTTAGCCTGGAGAAGAGAAGGCTGAGGGGAGACCTTATTCTTGCTTATAAGTATCTGAAGGGTGGGTTGAAGGAGGATGGAGGCAGACTCTTTTCAGTGGTTCCCAGCGACAGGACGAGGGGCAACGGGCACAAGTTGGAACACAGGAAGTTCCATTCAAACATAAGAAAAAACTTCTTTAGGGTGAGGGTGCCAGAGCACTGGAACAGGCTGCCCAGGGAGATTGTGGAGTCCCCTACTCTGGAGATTGTCAAGACCTGCCTGGATGCAGTCCTGAGTAATGTGCTCTAGGCATTCCTGCGTCAGCAGGGGAGTTGGACTAGATGATCTCTAGAGGTCCCTTCCAACTCTAAAAATTCCGTGATTCCGTGAAAAAGGAAAATACTTGGTAGATCCACAAAAACCAGGGTTTTTAAGACAGAGTTAGGTGACATTAACATACTTCTAAAAAACTGGTTTTGTTCCATCTTCCCTGCTATATAAAATTAATAGCAATTCACCTCATCATGTAGATATCTACTTGATCTTACATGCCAGGAGGCCTTCCTCTTCATAGCTCTTGTCCTGGCAATAAGGGAGGTATGTGGACTGTAAGAGGGTGTAGATTTAGAGAGCAAGGCACGCATGATGCAAAGTTCAGGACTGTCGAGATAGGAGGATAAAGAAGCCATTGTAATCATTCACATGTTACTTAATATTTTTTGACAGGAACTGCTCTGCTCTGTACTCGAACGCCTTTCATTCTAAGTTAACCAAGTTTTCAACATGGGGCTAGAACAAAGAGCACGCATACTAGAACTTGCAGTACAGGATCTCTAAAAGCCTCGCATACATTGCTGAACTGCAGCTTGTAAAAGAACAGCCCAACTCATTTATTTATCTACAATTTCACAGTTTAAAAAAACCATAAATAAGATTGTTAACGTTCAGTGATAATAAACAGCCCAAGCTTGCTCTAGGACAATGGAACACTGCAGGCTTAGTTCTGTTGATGGGCAACTTAAAAAGTTATTCTGAAATCACATGTATATAACAAAATAAATGCATCAAGGTAATGATCAGTTATTTTCTAAAATGTTTATGAAAGCATAGGATGAGAGGGAGAATGTTGTGGTCTTGGATTAAACAACAGCAGAAAGAAATACAAACTGAATTTCAGTAGATTTAGCAAACCATCGAGGAATGGTTTAGAATGGTTTGGAACCATTTAGGATTGGATACTATGGATCTTTGCAGGGCATTAAATTAGCATAAGCCATGATGTCAAGAACCTGCTGTAAAGAAGCCTACAGCAGTTTCATAACCGTGACCTGAGATGGCTTGTATTTAATAGGCAATTAGTTACAGCTTAGCGTGAGAAGTATATTTTTGTCTCTAGATCAAGTAACCAACTTTTTTTTTTTTTTTTTTGCTCATTACAATTGATGAAGAAATAAGAGAAAGATTTAAATGCAAAGGGACAAGCTAAGACAATTCCCATGTCTGTGCCATACTGGGTTGAAATCCCTCAGTGGACTGTCTTGCATCATATAAGGTATTTGCATGTCCCCGGCATGTCATTTATTCCTTATTCCTTCAGGTAAATTAATTCAGTTGTTTAGTTTGTGAACAGCATGCTATTAGTTTTTACAGTTGTTTGCAGGGTGAAAGAGAAATACATTATCACAACAGGAGTATTCTCTGGAGCTATGTCCATAGCTAAAATACTGATGTGGGGAAGAAGGGGCCTGAAAAAGCCTGCCCTTTATGACAATGTCTAGGGCACGGTCAGTTTTGTTCCAGAAAAGACCCTAGTTGGGGCTATTTATATTAGCATTCAGCCTTTGTTGAACACCTCTCTCATAAAATTAGCCTGTCTCTGCGTCTTACTAAAGTATTTTGTTTCTCTGGACTCCTCATTAAAGGAGAAGCAACTGATCATGCCCAGGAGTTGCATTACCGCTATTCAGCTCCCACCTCTCCTATTAAGTATTCCCAGGCCACTACACCTGTGGCTAAGTAACAGTACTGTAGATTTTCCAGGGAAACAACTACAGCACAGACTCCGGGAGAGAAAGAAAGGTGCCCTAGCTAATGGCTAGGCTTAACACTGTGTCCTGCAACTCCTTCCATATTCAGGGACTTCACCAACTGCTGAAAAGCTGTTTGCACAAGGGGTGGTCTTGGGGTCAGAGAGGAATCTGTAAAGCAAATGTCGTGACACCTTTTGGCAGAGATAGTGCTGGAGAAAGAAGAGAAAATGCAAGACAAATACAAATCAATATATTTAAAAGTACTGAACAGCACTGGTGAAAAACCTTACAGCTGTTTTCTCAGATGTTTGTGCAAGCTACTGAGGGAGCTGTATGCTAAAAACTCTCATAAAATGCAAGTTTAACAGCTCAGTCTCTCTTCGGTGTGGCTCCTTTCTCAAACAAAATATGAGAAATCTTTACTTGTGCCTATATCTGCCTTCAGCGATGACTTTCTATGTACTACTAATACGCAGTGTTGAACAGACACTGTCCAGCCCCAGAAACAGAAAGCACATAAACTTATCGAGGTGGTGCTGCACCTGAGCTAATCAGTAGCAGGCCTAACGAGCCCAGGCAAAACCCCCCATGAATTCAGTTTTCATGCTGTTTGGATCCCGGCAAGCACATCTGCAGCACATGGCTGCACTGGCTCCCTTTGAGCCCTGCTGTGCTCTGCTCCACTGTGGGGTACATAGATGTCCTCTGTGGACATTCCCCATCTTACCTATGTGTTGTAAGCTGTTGGGGTGGTGGAGGGGTAGGCAGGGGCTTACCCTTTTGTGTTCCTGCAGAATTGAGTTTAGAACCCTTAAAATCTTTGATGGATTGTGTCTTACAGGATTACAGTAAATAACTGCATAATGGCATAATAGGGAACACATTTATGTCATAGAGGCAAGTTTTTCCAGTTTTAGAAAGTATTTGGAAAGCAAACTATGAAAATGAAAGCGTGCATTTGTACTGAAAAACTAATTTAAAAGTTATAGGTATCCAGTCTACCAAGTGACAGATAAAATATGCAATTAATGTTACAAATAAAAAATAAAGCCCTTCTCCCTCCCCCTCATTCAAGGGTAATAATTCTTTAAATAGTTTAAAAATTGTTGAGGCTCGCTTGTGGGAGGGAAGGAGATAACAAGTGGAATAGCAGTTATTTCCTTCCTCCAAATTCTTTGTCATGCAAAGAACCAAAATTCCCAGACAAGTTTCTGCTGTTATGGAGAGTTTATGCATGTCCAATGGTCCTCCTGAGGCAGCTCTCCCAGGAAGCCAGTCCTTCTCACAGCAGCGCACAGGAGTGGCTGCTTCTGCTCCAGCCGCAGCTGGGGCAGTGAATGGGCTTGTGTAACATTTCTGTCATATTCAGGCTTTGCTCTGCTTCTTCTGGGTTGTCAATGCTCAGGTTACTTGCTGGCCTAGGATTGACCCAAATAGGTGCTGCTCACACATAATACATCCCCAAAGGACCCACAACCCAGGTAAATACAGGCTGACGGACAGAGAGTAGTTAATGTTGTTTTATGAAGGGAAAGGGGGGAGATGAGGTCTGGGGCAGAGCTGGAAGGTGAAGGCAGGCCTCCAGGCACTGAGCCCTGACCCCAGTCACCACCTCGGCCTTCCCAGCACAGGCGCAGCCTCCAATTCAAACAAAAGCTGTGGGTGTACTGCCTGCTGCAGGCTTTTTGGAAGCCAAAGCATCTGACTGCTATCAGCACACAAACCACAAACCTCCCCACCTTTTTTAAGGTGTTCTGTGACCTGTCCAAGTTAGGCATTTCCTCTCATGAGCACGAAAACATAGAAATGTAGTTTGAGAGCATTCACTCCCTCTCCCTAATGCCACTGTTCAAGGGGGCTGTTGAGACAGAAGAGAGAGAAACTGACTTATTTGAAGAAGTGTGGGCTGGGAGTAAAGCTGGCAACTCCAGACCAGTTAAGGTGTATGATGTTCACAAACACTTCAGAGGTGAGGGCCAGACATGTGGCAGACAGCAAAACATAACAAAAGTGGCAGAGATGAAAAAGAATGATGTTTAGAGTTGTGGAGAGTCCTTGAATTTCTTGAGACAACACAGGGTTTTGCAGCTTAACTATACTACATGTAGAAATGTGCCTCTTTCTATAGTCATCTACTTACCACGAATAAAGCTTAAGACTCCCTAAATTTCAGCTTATCAATGCATCAAACAGACATTCTTCTTGCACTCCTAAGCAATAAAATAGTCTGTCAAGAGTAGAAAAGCAGGTAAGCTCACATGGTAGTGTTCCTGATGTGAACAGTAGAATGGAAGTAACTGAGAGGTTGCCTGTATTAAACATAGGAAAATTCTGTTTATCTGTGCTTGTCCTCCATCATACTAATGACTCCATATCAGAAACCTATGATATTAAAAAAAATTATTAAAAGAAAAGAAAAATGTCACAGCAATCACACTGGATGAATGCCAGTACACAGAGTTATAGACATGCAAAACCAGTGTATTCAGAGTTTCTTTCTATGCAGAGGCCCCATGGCACTGCTGGGAGCTCTGTTCAGTAGCATACTTTGTACTTCACTGACTGAGGTTTTCTGTATCTATGTTATTAATGGTAAGTAGTTGGTAAATGTGTAAATCATTGCACATCAAGATAATACAGAAGAGTACCCACTGTGGTATTATAAATCTCTAAAATTGATTCTTAAACTAGCTGAGATGTAGTCTAGGGTTGCTTGTTCAGGCTTAATTTGACTTATCAGCTATGATACCATCTGTATTTGAAGAGAAACAGCTGCATTTTCAGCTACTAAAGCTGACTTGAGCACTTTATAAAAGAGACCAGTTGAATCAACACAGATACAATCTCTTTCATATTCATTAACTGTCCCAGCTGAAAAATGTTCCAAAGCAAATAAATGAAGCAAAACCAAGCACTAATACAAGTGTAGCATTTCAGTGAATGGAAAATTTTCTGTTTCTGAAACCAGTGAGAGCCTTCCCCATCCCCGTTACAGAAAACTTATTATCTAGGCATGCAAGTGACAAATGGGCTTCTAGAGGTCTTCTAAAGAAAAACACTATTCCCTGTGTCTGCCCACTGCTTCC
The DNA here is from genome assembly GCA_013397275.1 of Burhinus bistriatus. Taxonomy (NCBI): domain Eukaryota; kingdom Metazoa; phylum Chordata; class Aves; order Charadriiformes; family Burhinidae; genus Burhinus; species Burhinus bistriatus. The sequence continues at coordinate 128,626 of VYXH01000677.1, read as the reverse complement.
TGCAACCCAGACCTCCCGGGGCACAGGCTGGGAGCCCACCAAAGCACACTGGCTCCCTGTGCTCAGTCCCCTCAGAGGAGGCTGTGATATGCAGAGGGCAAGTGGTGCCATGCCATGCACCACCATGCCCACCAGGGCCTGTCAGGCTGCTGGGAAGCGACCGCTTCCTGCTTGGCTGTCCATCCACATGAGCAGGAGCAGGTAGCAACCAGGTGATTTGTCCTGCGACAGCCTTCCTGCAGCAGGCTCAGGAGTCTCAGTCCAGGAACTCATCTCTCACCATTAAACTCTCTCAAATCGGCTTTTTTAGGTAAAAGCTATTAGTTTGAGATTTCCAGAAAGAACTGCTCTTTCAACTGGTGGTATTTGACTGAAAGTTACATACCACTACCCCTCAGAGAGGGCAATAAAAATCCAGACCCAGAAGAGGCAATTTTACCTGCTGCTGTTTTGGTCTTTTGCCCACTGGAGACTGGGAGTCCCTGAGGTGGAGTCTCATACATGCGTGAGGCTGGCTCCGCTCCTGGGGACCCTGTTGCGCATCTCAGGGAGTGGCTTGCAGGATCTCATGCAGAACTGCAGCAGAGGGAGACAAGAAGGGACTGGCCTTGCAGTTAAAACCCCTCTGATGTTCATGAGGCTGGAAGTCTGACCACCCTGGGGACTCCAACATGTTTTTCCTCCAAGCAAGAGCTCTGTCACAAGCTTAATTTAAGAAATATTAAATCAGTTAATTTTATTGTTGTCCCCAGTCTAGTGTGCATTGGCCAAAACTAATTATGGTATCAAAATGAGAAGCAAGTTTAAAATGATGCCTGAACACAGGCTTGGAAATCACAGCCAGTCCCACACCATTACGTACCAAGTGAAATGCAGGCACTTGGAAAGCACTGAGGAAAGAAATCCTCTTTATTACTGTACTCCAATTTTGTTATTACTACTTTTGCCTGTGCCGAAGGGAGATGAGGGATGAGATCCCTGGGCAAAACCCTCCAGGTAGCTAGCCAGCTGCATCTCAAAGCTTTGCATGTGTTCCTGACTTATGGCACAAGCAACCTGAATCCATCTCTACTCCACTCTCATGAGAGCCCACCTGGAATACTGTGTCCACCTCTGGAGCCCCCAGCAATATTGACCTGTTGGAGCGGGTCCAGAGGAGGGCCACGAAGATGATCAGAGGGTTAGAGCCCCTCTGCTACAAGGACAGGCTGAGATAGTTGGAGTTGTTCAGCCTGCAGGAGAGANAACCATTCTATGGTTCTATGATCTTTCCATAAAACATGCTGGAATAATACAGACCCTCTGTGGGCCTTTTCCAAGCCTGGATGATGCTACAGTACAGCCATCTGGATCAGTCCATCTCACCAGAGGATGGAGCCCAAACAGAGGGGATGAGGGGCATTTTTGTTTGTCTTCTAAAGATACCTTTCATCAAACACTGAACACAACAGACACGCTGCCAAGGATCCTTCCTCCAAACAGCTTCATAGAATGAACACACCCAGCTCCCCAGGGAATTAAAACTTTCAGTAATATTTTCATGTCTTACATTATGCAGAACAGATATACTAAATAATGAAGTATCGAAACATGGCAAACAAGGCAATGTTTTTGCTCGAGCAGGGATAGGCAGAATGGAGCCTACCATGCTGAGAATATCATGAAACTAAGTGTAACAGCATAGTCTGAAACCTTGTTCCTCTGCACTTCTTTACTGTCACAGTGTTTACCTGGCCTACTTAAAAACCTTTCTAAGTTTCACTTTTGGTGGGTTTTTTTTTCTTTTCCTTTTTCAATAAGATAGGCAGAAATATTTCTCCAAGTATAACATAGCAGGATGGTGCCACAAATGGTGGTGTGTGTTGGCAGGTTGGATACCTTAGAGGGTTTATTTTCCACTTCCAACAGGGCCCGACAAGAATTATATGAAGCATACTACCAAAGCCAGATGATGTCTTTACTGAGCATTTTAATTCAGTACCCTCATTTTAGTGAGGCGCAGGAGAGAATCCTTATTTTGCAAACCTGACATATTATTCAGCTTACAATATGAAATACACCCCCAGCCTTTAAACTCAGCTAAGCTATGTAGTGTGAGTGGAGAACAGCATATAAATACACTGCTCAGCTGGAAATATAGAATTTTTAATAAAGAAAAATAAAAAATGTTTCTGCATATATTTTATCTGTTTTATATAATACACAGCAGAGCATTATAAAGGAAATGAGAATAATCAATTGTAGCTTTGTTTATAGAATCCATGTAAGACAGAAATCTACTTTCCATGCAGACGCTCCAATTGGAGAGTCTTGTGAGCTATTACTAAGTCCAGTAGAAACTGATTTCTAGTAACATCTGTGGCAGCTAATACATAGAAATTTAAAAGAGGTGAATGTAAATGCACAGGTAATTGGAAAATATACACACGGTTACAAGAAATGGATTTGAATTGAAAAGGGTTACTTCTTGGCTTTTGACTAAAGCATTTTTGAATCTGTGTTACTACACAGGAAGCATAATGAAGCCTGATGAAGAGAAATTGCAATGGCTCATTGCACAACTACTTCTCTTTCCTGCTACCTTCTGGAAGAATAGAATTGACATCTCATGCCACTCCTGACAGACCTGAGATGACACCAGTCATCATCTCAGCAGGGAACTCATCAAGGGGAGTTGAGAACTCCAGCTACGTAGAAAGCCGATGTCATAAGATGACCCCTTAAGTGATGTGAGTGGCTGCAGAGGAAAGACTGTAAGGAAATTACTTTGCGCATGTTGTAGCTGTGGCATTTAGAGTCACTGTGCCAAGAAATTTGTTCTCAGGTAAAATCCGATACTTGGACACTGATGTCCCTAGCAAGAGCCAGTACACCAGGCAGAATGGCAATGATAACCAATGTGTTGTTGAGGTGGAAGGGCACACAGGAAGATCAGCTGCCAGGCATAGGATCTTCATTACTCCGTGATCACCTGTCAGGAAGTTATCAATGCACTCCAGAGACTCCCTGGATTGCTTGTGTCCTCTTGCGTTGTTCCTCCAGCAGTTACTAGGGTGGCTGAAGTCCTCTGTGAGGACCAAAACCTGCAAATGTGAGGCTTCTTGCAGCTGAGAAGACCTCATCTACTTACACTTCCTGGTCAGGTGATCTGCAGCTGACATCCACTACAACGTAGCTCGTATGTTGGTGTGCTCACTAATCATGACCCACAAGCTCTCAGCTGGCTCACTGCCCATCCCAATGCAGACCTCTATTCATTCCCACTGCTCTCTCACAGAAAGGGCTCACATAAACTCCTTCTCCTCACCTTCCTGGCTTGTCCCTCTAAAAAGACTGTATTCATCCACAGCAGCGCTCCTGTCGTGCGGACTATCCCACCACATCTCCATGATGTCAGTGAGACCATAAACCTGCAGATGCAGACAGACCTCTAATTCCACCTGTGTGTCCCCCAGGCTGCAGGCATTAGTGTACAGACACTTCTGACAGGCACCCAGTCGTGCTGGTTTCCCAGAAAGGATATGGTAGCTTTCCTCACGATGCTATGGTATTTAGACTGAAAGCCCTAACATGCAAAGGTTTTGCTGATACAACACAGGCTGTACAGAGTCATTCAAATCAGACTATTAACATTTTCCATTTTAGTAACGGAATATTACTATGGCCCTCTCTAGCAAACACACACATATATGCACACACCTATAAAAACAAAAAAATCCTCATTAGCCAGAAATACCAATTCGTAATAATGACAGTCAGCACACTAACAAAGAGCTAAGTTAGCTGCCTCTAGTAAGATTCAGTACGTCTGCCTGAACAATAAATTGTTGTTGCTTTAGTGGGTGTTTGTGAGAAACACAATGCTATTTATTCCCCACATGTAATAATTTTGGGTATTTGTTACGGTTTCGTGTTACGAGAATGGCTGCTCGGAAATACACAGCTGATGTATCTTACAAATCCCCAATGAAACTAATGGTGCAGACAAGAGATAAATCTACTTTTGTGTTTGCAGCAGGAATCATTTCATTCAGTTTGTTCTTTTTTTGCTTTCCTGGAGATGGCCAAACACCTGCCTGCTGATGGGAAGTAGTGAGTGAATTCCTTATTTGGCTTTACTTGTGTACATGGCTTTTGCTTTATGTGTTAAACTGTCTTTATCTCAATCCATGAGTTTTCTTACTTTTACCCTTCTGATTCTCTCCCCTACCTCACTGAGGGGGAGTGAGCAAGTGGCTGCATGGGGCTCAGCTGCCAGTTGGGGTTAAACCACAGCAGAACCCTTCTCTGTAATAGGTATTCCCTCGCCTGACACAGCAAGGGAGGATATATGTGGACACAGTTAAGGTAACATGGTGATCTAATTGTCTGACTAAATAATCTCCAAATCAGGTGCATAGACATCTGGGGCCTGGTGATGCAATCACACCGCACCTGCACCTATTTGCTTTGGCAGCTTTCCAGCACACACAAAAAGATAATAATCCACTTTCTAAAATCTGTCTGTAAAAGAAACACAAAACAATCAGAGAACAGTCACAGAAGACTATTTCTGCTGGACCTTCAGAACACGAAGGACAGACTGTTCATTCACCAGCCAATTACACTAAATTCAAAAACAGAAACAGTAAAAATCCAGACTCCTTAATTTCCAGTTATGCTCAGGCAGGGTATTTATTATGAAAAATAAAACTCAGCAGGTTTAAATGACCATGGATTAAAAAAACCAATGTCCACTGCTGTTCTGTCTAACCTAACACATCTTACAAATACATCCCATCCCTTGATAGGGCTACGTAAGTCTTAGTGACCATTAGAAACTTCAGCTAATATGTCAACTACATATAGAATCTGACAAATAAGAAATCTGGAGAATAAGAAATTATCTAAAGGGACAGAAAAATATCTCTCTTACATTTTCTGGATTCCACTCTCAGAACATAAAAAAACTTTCCATATCTAAAGAATGTTATCAAACATTTTCGTATTGAAAATGAAATTTTGATTACGCTGAAGACATGCCTGCACATTTCAGGAAACACTTCAATAACATTTCTATTGTTATAGTTAGTAAAGTTTGATGAGAACACCACAAAGTTGATGCAAAGACAGGAGAAATACCAAAATGTTATTAATTTGTAGTTTGCAAGAAAAGGAAATCCCCCCAATATTTGCTGCTAGCTGAGTACAAATGGACATGTTAAAAGTAGGTGCATTCGTTGCATTAAAACCACCTTTCGACAGTTTATGTCACAAAACCAAAAAGGATATTTAGATTGCTGCGGCTGTCAAAATAAAGAACAAAAGCACAAAGTACACCATCATGTTCACTCGTTACTAGTTTCCTATTAGTTTCATTACCTGAATGTTCTCTTATATTTCTGTTGTTTTTCAGGGCCATCACCAAGTGAGACTAGCTACGCTTAGCTAATACAAGGACTATTTGGTCCTGAAATAACACAGTAGGAAAGATATACACTGAAAAAGCTGTATTTACAAGAAGAAATAGAAAAGATAAAACTTCTGGAAAATAAGAGATCAAAGTTATTAGTAAGTTAAAAAACTCTGTCCCTTCTGTCTGACACCAGCTATAATGTGACAACAGTCTGTAACATAGTGAAAGGCAGTACATGTGCCACAGTTCAAATCATAAAATATGTCCAGTAATTCAAAGTTCCTATATGAGATATTTAAGATTATGGTGTAACTACTTTCTAGAAAACTGTCTGAAGAGGTGAAGTTCTTACTGTTTTTTTCATTTCATTTAATAGTGTTTGGTTCTCATGTGTGTACAAAGAAGAGAAAGAGCTCACCAGATAAACTATTCAATCAAAAGCATGGAGCATAGGATTAGGATTCCCCAAATCCTATATTCCCCGTTTCAGGTTCATTTCTTTTCATGGCAAGTTTAACAAAAGATTTCTCCCTCACCCTTTCATTGCCTTCTCCTCCTTGTCTACTAACCTGATCCTTCAGCTGCCGCAGTTGAATTATGCCAGTAGGAACGTTTGAGGAAACTCAGTGTGAACTGATCTTGCTGCCTTCACATAAAAACCCCAGACAGGTAGCAGAAACAAAATTTTGGTGCTTACACAAGTCTAAGCACAGGCACCTAAAAAGCATCCTGTCTTGAAGAGACAAGGTGTTCTTTGGGCAAGTCAATTCTTCCATTTGAGACTGAAAAGCAATTGGAAGAAAAGCAATACGTAAGTGTTACTGATACTGCTTGATAAAGCTCAGACTATATAACCATCCTCATTCTGTTTACACCAGTAAAGGGGTCAGAGAATTTAGACCAAATGCCTTCTGAAAACAGGTTCCGGAACAACTCAAAGCACCATGCAGAAAATTTACTTTGAATCTGAGGTCCTGCCCAGTGACCACTGACATATTAAATCCCCACAAATAAATCCCCAAAATGTGCACACTGCTGGATTTACATCTGATAGACCCCATGTGCAAGAGGTAAGTAGTGAGACGACACTATTGTCTTTACAGGTATTTCATTCACAGGATAAAATTGACTTAGCTGACAACCTGGAAATCTTTGTCTCTGTATAATCTTCCATCTCACAGACAGGCAAGTAGATTTTTTCCTGATTATTTTTGGTAGATGAAAGAATCTTACTGCCTTTCTCTCCACTATTGTTTCTGGAATAGGACTACAGAGTAAAACTTCAGGATAGCACTGTAATAAAATATAGATATCCCTGTACGCTTTCAGTAATTTTTATAAAAGTCGCTAAATTTTTTCAGTTCCTATCACCTTTCAGGTGTTTTCACGGACTGGGTTTCTGTACACTTCTCTGATCTCTCAGCTGTTTCCTGCAATCCCTGAGTGCCAAAGATCTTTCCATTTTCCTCTCTAGTCTCTCCATTGCACTGAGACATCTGCAGACTTATGCTTCTTATTGCCAGAAAGGCATAAGAATACCTTTCTTGTCTTCTGCCCACTGTCTGAATGTTTCACTTGGACTCTAAAGTAGTCAAAACTTTTTTATACCCAGCTGAAATTTCCCACTTCACTGAAAACTTGAAAATATGTCAAATACTTTTAAATAATCCACATATATGTTCATATAATTGAAAAGACTTTTCTTATTGCAAATACCCAGGCAAAAATTTCAGCAAATTATTGAGGACAGCTTGGTTATCAGTGAGCACAGAGGTGACACATGAACAATATTTGCTGTGGTGAAACTTCTCTGCTTAGCCTAACTAATTACTATTTGTACAACGTAAATTCTCCTCTTTCATAATTTGTCCATTCCTATGTCCTTGGGATCCAGTGATTTAGTGGATCTGGGCAAGGCTTTGCCTTAGTTTGAACAGCATGATTTTCTAGGTGTGAGAAGACATCACAGCTAACCATGTTCTCTTTCCAGTGAGCTCATCGCAAGGCTCCCAGCATCACTTGTGACTGTTCGACTCCCAGCACCTAGAAAGAGTTTAAATAGACAATCAATCACAAATTGTAACCTCCATGCAACTTTTTAGTACTTAGTCTCACAGATTTGCCAGTCCAAACTTATATGTGTGCAGGATTGCCTTTCTTTCTGAGGGTTGGTTAAACAGCCCACAGATCTGTGAAAGTCTGAAGACTCATGGCATTGAAGGAAGACCTCTTATTACTAGTAGAGTAATAAACGATCTCTTTCACTGTGCATGAACAACAGCTGATTTGCTAAGTGATACCTGAAGGTAAAATCTGAAAGTATTTCAAGAACATATAGATCTCAAGACTCATGCCACTGAAAATCACAGAATCAAAGAATGGTTTAGGTTGGAAGGAACCTTAAAGATCATCTAGTTCCAACCCCCCTGCCATGGGCAAGGACACCTCCTACTAGACCAGATTGCTCAAAGCCTCATCCACCCTGGCCTTGAACACTTCCAGGGATGGGGCCTCCACAGCTTCCCTGGGCAACCTGTTCCAGTGCCTCACTGCCCTCACAGTAAAGAATTTCTTCCTGAGATCTAATCTAAATCTACCCTCTTCCAGTTTGAAGCCATTATCCCTAGCGTAATGTGTGGCTCTGTTGAGCTGTGCCTTCCTTAGCAAGGCAACTATTCTTCTCTTTTGGGAATTATGTGACAAGAAACCTGTCACTGAATCTGGATTTAATCCTGTAGTCTGGATTATTGCAGTGAAAAAAAGCAGTTAGTTAGCAGCAGGTTCGAATTTAGGCATCCTTTGCAGTGAGCAAGGCTGTGGAAATATTGATAATCCACCACTTCAGAAAACATACTGCTGTCTTCTGACCTGCTACAGAGAGCATTAACACTTGCATTGACCACTTTGTACGCCTACTTTACCAATGCAAAAAAGGAGCATAAATTGCTAGCTGTTCAAATGTGTGCATCTACTCAATGTTGTCCCTGATGAAAATCAACATAACCAATCAGACTCTAATAAGTATTTGAACTCAAGAAAAAAAAAAAAAGGGAGCTTTCCTGGTGATAACAGTGATGTGCTTGCACACAGCAGAGGTCTGCTCAGAGAAGGTATGTCCCATCACAAGCTATTTGTCAAACCAGCCAGCGCTCAGCTGAATGAATGTAGGCTTGGCACATTGACATTGTTGGCACTGCAGCCTTCCTACTCCTTTACACATTTTACCCTTTCCATCTGAATATTGCAGAACATGAATCAAACCTTTGAGTGCTCAAAAAATTTCTACTGCACAGACAGAGAAGTAGAAAAAGTCTCAGAGATCTATTCTTTTATTAAAAGCAGCAAATAGATGTGCTTGCCACCACATTTTTTAAGAGGAAATGCAGAGTCATCACTAGAACCTGCAGTAATTTTGATGCGTCCGCCTACATTCAGAATTTTGAGCAGCCTAGCACTGAGGTGATATTGGGATGTACTGTTTCATATGGATTTGCTGGACAAAAATTCAAAAACGTAATCATTAGAAAGAAGAAAAGTTCTTCTCAGCCATGCTACACTGTGGGGATATTTTTAGAAGACAAGTATCTCCATCTGGCATATTAGGCTCATTTGTTTTGCCTTTATCTGAAATTTCTGACCTTTAGTTACCTAAATAAGAGAGGAGCACTCAGAGACAGTAGGAAAAAAAATGTATGGATTACAAAAATCATGCCTATTGATGAACCTTTTAAGATTCAAGAATACCTGAGAGGTATGATGAGACAGGAAAGCCTGAGTATTTCATCGTTAAAGTTCTTGAACTAAAATGTTTTGGAATGCACAGCCCACTTATTCTGAACTTTAAGGTTAATTTCTTTTTTAAAATACATTGTTAATTGAGACTTGCTTATGCTTTTCAATACAATCTTTATATTCTCAGATCCTGGTTATTCTGTGGAGGCCAAAACTCCAATACCAACAATGAAGATGTCATCTATTGTAATGAAGTAAACCAACAGTTTCAGACTTCTGGATCCTGGCAACAAGGCTAATCAGTCATAGCAATCTGGGGGGTGGGGGATGGAAATAGAAGGGCAAAAATGTTGACAAAATAGTGCTTTCAATGAAAAAAAAAAGATAAAAATACAAAAGTCAGTGCCCTCCCATAAGAACTTCAGAACTTTTCATTAGTGTTCATTTATGGGGAAGCCTTAAAAAGCAATGTTAGATCTATCTCTACCATGAAATTCAACTGACATTATGAATCTTACGGATTGTTTGAGCTATCCATTTTGAAAGATCTCATTAAAAGGAAAGCTTTTAAAGGCTTTACGTTTAGCATAGCATGGTACTTCCTTTGGATAGCTAACAATGAGCTTGACCAGAGTCATAAGGAGTTTGAATACTACATAGTTTCCTTAGCACCCAAAGCTAAAACCTCTTTTATCTTCCCAAGTAAAGCTGCTGCAGAATTCAGCTTTTGATACAAGTGACGTACTCCTAAAAACTCCTCTTCAGTTTTCAGTCCAAGTCCTGTGCTCCTAAAACTCAGTTTTCCCCTAAATTTGTGCCCAAAGAAGAACTGATTGTCCAGTAAAAGAAGAAAGTGTTGAGTTCTTTAAAATACTATCAAAATGGGCAGTCCTACGTAGTGGAGCCTCTGTGGGTCTGGAGAGCGTTAAGGTCAGAATTAGTGATGGTTGCAAAAACAGAACTATGAAACTATCTGGGAGGAATTACAGCTTAATCACAGGCCATGCTGTGCAGCAGTGATACAGGTTAATTCATTTCACAGCCACACAACTTCCCATGAGATCTTCTGATGGGTCACAGCTGCGCTAAACTACAGTATACACAGCACCAGATCTCATGCAGGGAATGAAATTAACTTACGTGTCACTAGTCATCACTGTGGGCACATCATCTTACACCACTTTAACTCCAATTTCTTTGAGTGTGATTACTCCACTTTACACTAGGGGAGATCAGAATCCAACCCCACCTTTCTCAGAGTCACTCTCACTCATGCATATGAACATGCTAACATGCAGAAGAAGAAAGACTAGGAAGGGCTCCTAGAACAATCTCTCTTGAATCACAGAGTGATTGCGACAGTGCGCAAGAGTGGGCATTTAGTCTAGAAAGACTTATGGGAAACCCATTCCTTTCTCCTTTTGTGTGTGTGACACTGGCCAACAACTTTCATCATCCTAATAATACCATTCAGAGGTCACACACGGAGAAGCAGAAGATTTGCTCACCACATGGTGCTCATAAATAGTTTACCTCACCCTTGTTTTTATAACTTGTTACAGCACTTAAATATGTACCCAGATTGAACTTGTGTGCCTTCCAAGTCCTACAATTGTTATGACTAGGTCATACAGCTAGAGAGACAAAGGTTGAAATATACTTTTACTGCTCCAGAAGAATGACCAGTCTTCCAGCAGTGTGTGTACTTGATGTTGTTGGTCCAGAGGGGCAGTGTAGACTGCACTGTCCAAATGCAGTGTGCTACCACCCTCTGTCTCCCCAGCCTGCTGAGCATCTCCACTGAAGGAAGAAATGCAATTAACAGGTAGCACACAACAACAATTAAGCTTGCAGAAGGATGGAGACAAACTGAATTGATGTTTCCTGATAAACAGAACAATAAATTAAAACAAATATATATGGCAACAAATAATATCCAGATAGGATCTCAAAGACCTTTTCAGAAAGAAAAGGCTATTTGCTCTCTTGTAATTTAGGGAATTTGTATGAGACTACACTCCATTACATTGTCTACTAGACTCTCTGTTTGCTTTGCTGAGAACCAAAAATACACTTTAAGGAAGACAATAGCACAATCTAGGGCACAAGTCAGCCCTAAAGCTGTGGACTTGACTTGTAAATTTACATGACAGAAAATAATATTGATAGAAATTTTGTGTCAGATATTGTCTATATCAAGACAGCAATAAGGCATAACACACCTTGTAGAAAGAGTAGTGTTTCAGTCTTTTGATCAAATCAGCATCATTAAAATTATTTTGACATTTCAATGAATAGTTCCCTTTCTTCCTAAAGTATTCTTGAAATACAAACGCCTGGTGCTTGAAACTAGACTATGTTATATCACTACTTGGTATTATGCAGTTACGTACACATACTTCTAGCTCCTCTTTGCAAAATGCTTTCTTCTTGGCAGTGGTGGCATTGAAGGACATTTCCCATATAGTTGATTAACACTATTTTCTCTATCAGGCTGGGATAACATATAGCCAAATTTCCTAGAGATTCCAGTAAACAATTCACTAAGGAAGAAATGCTGGTTTTCACATCTGACCTTTCCGTTCATTCTTAGAAGATAAATCAAACTCTACGTCCTTTCCCATCTAAGGAAAAAAAAAGATTTGGGTTTCACATCTCTCCTCTCACCTCAGATCATAACTTGCTCACAGCTGTCTCAATTTGTGATGAGGCATACATCTGCAGATGGTCTTTGAATCTCATCGGTTCCCCCCAGAAAACATAGCTCCTATGGTATACATTTCCAATACTGAAGCTAAAATCATAGCTGGAAATCTACAGACGCAGCAGAAAACAGATTCTCTGTGGCAATGCTATGAGTAGAAAGGGATGGCAGGGGCAGAATCACATTTCAGCTGAGGCACTGTAGGTAAGTGTGAAGATTTGGACAAAAGCAATTCCTACCATTCTTGATAAACATATTATTACATCTGCCTGCCTGTTTTAAACACAAATCTTTATGATAAGCACACAGTTCTAGTGGAAGCTAGTCATACTCACCTGAAAAAAAGCCGGGCTCTTGACCCTACATTTAATGGAGACATTAACATTTCCTCCTTGACAAAGCTATGAGAGTTTCTTGGCAAAGCTCTGAGAGCAAGTGGGAAGTGTTATTAGTCTAAATTTCACAATATCACTGCACACTTTCCCAAGGTGTACAATATACATAACAATAAAAGGATAGAACTTGCATTTCTATATAAAAAGCAGATTATACTCACTGATTATGTGTGTTTGTGTATGCATTTCTGACACTGCAAACACATACAGGTACCTTATTTAGATTTCATTTAGTCAGGCAGGATTTACATAGAATAGCGAGAACATATATATGTACTGAACAACTTCAAAGCTAAATAGTTCTTACATTGCTGAAAAAAAAAGATTAGTGGAGTGTTTTAGCTATGGCACAGAAGGCATACTTAACATGTTGCTTATTAGCAACTATGACCTTACCCCTGCTTCTTGTATATCTAGAAAATCTTAGATATCTAAGACAAAGTAGGAAAATTTTCTACAGAAATTCCTATAATTTAGACACTTCTAGGGTCAGTTCTATTCTGCTGAATTCAACTGGAATATTATACCATAGCTATTTCTCATTTGGACTAACATCTTACAAAATTTAAGACCAGATAAATAATTTATAAATAGTTCACAAACAGATAATGGTGCCTTTCCATATTGATTTTTGCTTTATATGAGGCACCTGCTTTTCTTCTTGTAGTTGTAATATCTAAAAATGGGCAAGATTAAAAGAAATTGATTCCACACTTAAATTTTCAGCCTTTGGGACAAATTCTGCCTTCAGCAGCATCCATGAAGTCCCTTCATCATGCTACCTCCATGCATTGGATCTCTTTGTGGAGAGCAGTGAAATAGTCTCATAGACAATAGAAAGCCCTTCAGCTATACCCACTGAAATCTGTTGATGTCCAAACACAGGGTTGTCAGCAAAAATGCAACCTAGAAGCTCTGAGATGATCTGTGCTCACATTTCAGTTTCGTTCTTTGTAAGGAGGGATAACTATTAGAGATTTTGGGGTTGGGGTTGTATCTATTCCTGTTTCTGCTTTTTTTCAGTGGTATAATAGGTGTTCCACAATACAGGACAAGTTATAGAGAAGAACTTCTTCCATGAGAAAAACCTGATGTGGCCATTATCAGGCATTCTGCTTTCACCAGTTCAAACAAATCCCATCCTTACAACTTGAATGGCCCCTCCTCCCTTTAAACTGACCCATTTTTGAGATTAAGGAGCTACAAAGTTACCAGGTGTCCTCCCTTCACTTTGCAATATTGTTTACCTAACTTGTTTTTACTGCTAATTCTTCATTCATCTGAAATGCATGAAATCCAGATCTTTGAAAAGACAAGAGCAGGGAAATAGGGTGGTGTTCACAACTAAATATACTAGCTAATGTGATAATGTTTGAAAGCTCATTTGCAAAGAGTCTTTCAAAGTTTTCCATCTTTTCTGTGTGCCTTTTTTTTCCACTTCTGTGTTTTCAGGAGTCAATTTCTATTTCTCCACTTTGCAGGAGTCTCAGCTGTGAGCTTGTCAGCTGCTCCCACAGGGACCGTTTTTCCGGAACTGTCCACATCTGCACAACTCTCTGTTCCTCAAATCCTGCCACTAAATCCATTTTCATACATCATAAAAACTAAGCACCTAACAGGTAGCTGTCATGAATTGTGCTTTCTAGGTGTATGTTGTCAAGAAACAACACACAAGCAACTTTTAAATTCGTGACATGGCTTCTCACTTTCCCTCTCGTGTTCCTTTCCCTTGTCGCCCAGTAAGCTTTGATTCAGCAAAGCACTGAAGCTTGCAGTTGACTTTAAACTGTGGTTTTAATCCTCACTCAAGTGGTCTCCTCCCCACCACGGACACACATGTGTACAAGAGCACAGCAAGATGTGTTTTGCTCAATTGGGGCCTTGCACTGTAAGTTTTCTGGGGAGGCGCCACTCTTCCTATGCATTTGCAAAGTAGTTAGCACCGTGACTTAAGCCTGTATGGACCCATTAAGGTACTCAGTGAACAGCGATCGAAGTGACAGCAGCTGCCAACTTTCATAGTTTGGCAGCCACATGGAACTAAGTGGAAACCCAACAATGTCTTTATACATTGAAGAGATTTGCTGGGGAGTCATAAAGACTAATATGACACATCTGAATATGGATTGGTATACGGTAGATACAAGGCCCCCTGAAACCTACCATGTTCCCAGCACCAGAGGTACTATGGTCCCAGCTCATTCCAAGTATCTGCATGCTTCCTGCATCTGGGAAGTAGGAGACGTGGCAAACTGGAGCACATTGCTGGATTTGAAAATTTGCCTCTAAAGGAAGGCAAGGGTCACACTTCTGAGGTGCACTAGATACCAGTGTCATGAAAATATTTAGATGCACTACCAAGATCTCTCAGCCTTCTTTAGAGGATAGATGAGTCCAGTAGAGATGGCAAGCTCACCTTGCTAATTGAGAGACTCCTTGTCACTGTGGCTATGTGTAGGGATCATACAAGTACTTAAAGCTGAGATGGTCACAGCTAGTTGTCAGTAAAATTTGCCTTATGAGCCAATAGTTCTTGAATTATCTATGTCAATGTTCCCCTCTGTATGTAATTCCCACTAAGTTAATGGATTTGCATGTGCTTGCTGATGTGACCAAAAGCTGAGGTTCATTTTTTAAGGCCCTCATTACACATTTTTGAGGCAGCGTGCTCCACATATTTCCATTCTAGGTACAAATACACAGATAGTACCAGATGTTGTCCATTGGACAGAAAGAAGTTAAGCTTCAAGTTGACAGCTGTAGCTGATGAGGTCATCAATACAGTTTAGAGATGGAAAGAGTTCACTGGAAAAAATCTTGTCACTTTTTCTTTTTCTCTTGTTTGAAGTCACTGAGCTTCAGGGTTCAGGGGAATTGTTGCTTTGACTTTATTCTTCTGTAGGCGGGTGGCTGCCTGCCAGTGGCAGCTGCATATGGGATCATTTGCATTGCATGCGGAGTCTCTTGTTTAAAGGGAAGCTCTTCCTTCCCTTAGATCATCTGCTTCTTTAGAGTCAGGGCCACTGTTTCACACAGATTGTATTCTTCCTTTAATCTTTTCTCCCTGCTTACTCTGTACTCTTTAACAAGTATCCCAAAGCCAGGTCTAGCAGACTCATCTGGGATAGCTAAAAAAGGCAGTCTATGGACAAAGAGGGAATTATTTGATATTCCTGTGGTTGCACACTTATATGAGAGGATTTTTGCAGCACACATATGCTCACTTACATCACCATGCTACAAGCAGGAGTCTAAAAACTGTCATTTGCTGCACGCAGGGCACAAAATGGATATTAAACCTGTCTTGGGAAGAGTGTTCTGTATTTGCAACTCATGCAGATGGTGGGGTAACCCTCCCAGAGCCCCACATCAAACAACTGAGTGACTTTCATCTCCAGGAGCAATGCAACTCCTTTCTTTTGCACCTGACAAATCAGGGACAATCAACTATTTTAATGGGTTTTGTAGGGGGAGTAAAGAGTGAGAGAGAGAGAAAAAAAAGTTCCCATGAAATGACCTTATAAAAGCTGTGACTAACATATTAGCAATTTGGCTTCATACTCTGCACACAGGAGAGTGCCTGAAAGTAAAATAAGATGAAGTGACTATGATATACCTCAGGCGCTCAAGTCAAAATATGCTGAATGGTTGCCTTTTTCAGAGCGAAGGCACATACTGTAAACTTGCTCCTTGCCATATTTAGGATATAAGTTGTGTTTCTATCCCCTTTTGTTTCCTCCAACTCCTCTTACTTCCCTCACGGAACTTTCAGTATGCAAGAGCAGGTACTTTCCTCTTGTCTGACATATTTTTAAGACTTGCTGTGCATGGCCTCTCTAGTTAAAGACAGCCAGCAAGACCTACGCACAAGTAATGGCTGCCTCTGAATCCCAATCTGTAAAGTAATTTTGCCTTCAAAGGGAAAGAATCTCATAAACTATAGAAAAACCCACAAGTGGCTAGACCTAATTAAAGTGCAATGGCCTTTTAATACATGGCATCTCATAAAGCAGAGAAGACATGGTTTTAATAAGATCTTTCTTATTGTAATCTGCTGAGCTGATGAGCAAAAGAGGGGAAAAAGTAGACTTTTTAAAAGTCTTGTTAACCTCCCCTCTGTTTTGAAACTCCTCTGCACCCAAAAGAAAGGAAAAAGAAAAAACAAGGAGAACAAGTATGAGAACGTGCTAGACAGTTTGCGAGTTCACTGTGTCTTTTCTTTCCTGGATATACGCATATCAGTGACTGACTAGAAGCAGGAGGGGGGCGGGGGGCGGGGAACGGCAAGAGGAAGCATGTCCAGGCGTCTAATCTTTGGGAAGGTCGCCAGACTTCATTTATAGCCAGCCATTTCAGATTTGCCAGCTGAGACTCTCTCCCTCTCTGTGTCTGTAAGCTGGTCCAGACATGGTGAGTAGTCAGGGAGGTGCAGTGAATTGCTGTGGAATACCAAGAAAAAAGTGCTGTTAGCAGTGGTTGCAACCCAAACACATATCAAAGAGCTACTTTTTGATGGTGATTAGTTCTAAAAGCAATTCCTGTGTATCAGAGAAAGAAAGAAGGGAGAGGCTGATTACTGCTTGTTTTGTAGGTGGTTTCTTTTTTTTTTTTTTTTGTTAACATGGGCTCTATTAAACCCCTGGTGTATGGTAACTGTAGATTCCAATTGGTTTGCTCCCTTTGAAGTCAGTTTTCTTTTGTTCTTTATCTAACTTGATGCCATTTTCCACAAGCTAATTTGTATGCAACCCTGGTCAGAACCTGCCACCCAGAATTCTGTATGGGAGTTTACTGGCAGGGAGAATGAATTTACTGTAGGGATAGAAACCCATTTTGAGAGCTTGTGTGGTTCGAAAGTTGGGGGTACAAGGAATACAGAAAAGCACACAGGAAGGCAGGAAGGCAGGAAGGAAGGAAGGAAGGAAGGACACCACCACAAAAAAAAAAAAAGTTGTCAGCTTTGCCAGGTTATTGCAGACACAAATATGGTAGAGCTGAACATGTTTGGGAAAAGCCTGACAATAGCATACCACTAACATGGTGGCAGAGGAAAGGGAGGGGGAAAGCCACAAAGACAAAGAACAACTAAAAATCACACTTTCCTTAAATGTTCTGTACTTTTCAAGATATTCTGTAATTTGGTATTTACTTTGTATTTATTTTTTATGTACTTTGGTATTTATTGGTATATACCACAGTACAGAATGTATCCATGAACAGGAAACAAAAAAGCCCTGCAGAACCCTGAAACACTCGGGGACTTGAAAGAGCAAAACAACAAAAGAGTAAGCTATGACTTGAAAGTAGAAACACAATGTGACCTAGAAATCTGTCTGCATTACACAGTTAGCAAGACTTGTGTTCCCTCTGCTTTGCTGTTACATTTTTGTATCATCTGCAATCCATAATTTGGTGGGGACAGTAGAAAGGTTTTCAGGAATATTAACTATTGCTCCTATGTCAAGGCCACCTATGGGATTTTGCCAAAAAGTTTCAAAAAATTAAAAAGGAATTGCTTCTAGGGTGATCACTGTGAATTTTGTTTTGAAATCACCTAGAAGAATCTAATTTAGCCTTAAACAGAAGAGTGGACTTTTATAAAGAAACACTAACAACAGCCAGAGTTATAATCAGTGGAAAATATTTTGGAAGGGAAATTAAAACTCATACTTTAGGGCTCAAGCTAATATTTATTATGGGCCAAAATGAGACCTAATACAGTGGCAGGGAAGGAACAGGGCAGCTTAGTCCACATCTGCTTGCTGTTATTTTCTATCTTTGAACCGTCTCATCAGTGTGAGGGAGAGCACTCTGGAATAGATGGACCTGAAGTCTGATCTGTTCAGACAAAGCCTGTGTTTTATTAGGTTTATTTTGTTTAGCAGCAGCAGAGTTTCTGGCATTGTACCATTCCCAAAAACAGAGCGCCCTGACTAAGCTGAATCATCATGAGATTGAACTGACGCTGACGGGAAAGCTCAGTGTTCTGCAGAGCTCATCATTTCTCACATAACATCCTCATCAAAGCTTCTGCCCTCAGCTGGCCCAGTGCTCAGGATTCACATGGCCTCCTCACAGCTTCTCTGAGTGAGAAGCACCTTTCCCAAGACTCATCCTGAAAACACACCACACCTTCTTGTTGGATTTAGCAGTCATCCCTGGCAACAGAGATGTTAGGCAATTTCAGAGTTGGTTGCTGCAGTTCCCCGTAAGCAGGTAGGAAATTCCTCCAAGTGTTTAAATGAAGGTAAGGTTTCTGCTCTGCAGTAAGGCCATGCAGAGACCATCCCCTCAGCTCTCACCTTCCCCCACCAGCTCAAGTTCAACACTCGGAGAGTCCCATGGAAACAACCCAATTTACCAGCAGGCCCTCCTCAGCCTGCACCACCCATCGTGCCTGCACTGCATATGCAACCACAACTCATGTCCAGCCTTATTGAGCCTTCCCTGTGTGTCACTAAGCTCTCAAAATCATCCCATTTGCACCCTGTTTCACACCTCTGGACAACACGGCTGAGAAGGAGAGGCCAAACAGTGGAACAGCTTCATTGCACCCGAGGCTTGAATAGCCGTTTCTCAGCCAAAACCAGAGCCTGACTGTGGCAGCAGTCCTCTCCAAGAGTACAGCCTCCTGGTGGACACCTCTCCCCAGAAAACCCATCAGGGAGGAGCACACCTGCTGCTGTGCTCAGGGCTCAGCCATGGTGCATGGAATGGTCACTGGGAGAGCAGTGCCAGCTGCCTGCCTGCCTGGCCCTCGGCACTGCAGCCCTTGCGGGCAGGCAGCTTGGCTTTGCCCACTGGAGGGCCGGGGCCACGGCCACGCAGCCTTTGTGGGGGAGACAGGAGTTAACAGCAGGTGTCTCTCCATGCCCATGGAGACCTTCTTGGAGCTAAGCGGTTAGGCTTCAGGATGAGGTGTGGTGGCTAAAAGGGTCAACTTTCTCTGTGTGGAGGGGGCAGCCATGCCTTTGTTCACAAACTCAAGCTAGAGAGGGTGGTAGACCTCCTTCTGCTTTGCCTCAGCCTCCACTGTTTAAGGTCTGGCCTCAGGCCTAATTTTGGCTTAGTTCTCTGTGCTTTAAAGAAAAGCAACAGTGACAGAGAGACTTCCTTCAAGTCCTGTTGTGAAAAACCAAATGAAGATAGTGTTTACAATGATTACGTATATCTTTTCTTCAAACGGAGGATGCAGAGTATCTGTTGTTGTCCTGCTGCCCAGAGGCCAGAAGACTCCTCTGTCCTCTCTTCACTTTTGTCATAGAATTTCACTAAACCGTGAATCCAGAACTCCTAAAAAGCACCACAGGTGTAATACTTTGCTGGAAACAGGGTGCTTCCTTCTAGCTTAACACAGTGAATTTTAACACTATTGCTGGAAGGAACAGCCTATTTGTTATTCATGAAAGAGAACGTTTGCTCAATTACAATTTTCACATGCTTCTCAGCAAGCCGTCTGACTGACCTGCTACTGTTATTTCTGCCAGCATATAAACTTCAGCCTCTTTGGTTAAAATGAAGTGCAGGAACCAATGTGTAATCAGTCTCGAACTTAAACTAGACAACATCGAATAGAAGTCACACTTTTTTGCATTAAAGATCATGATTTCACACTTTATCTAAAGGTAGTGGCTTGCTTTACAGGCCAGACTTTACTTACTCAAAGAAGAGCATTTAGCTTTTATTCTGTTTAAACTGGGAAAAAACAGTCCCTAAATTGTCACAAGTGTTATTCACGCCCTTGATATTGTTTCCAAACTTCTTATTCAGCAATTGAGTGACAAGTATCTCTGCTCCTGAATAAATTTTTTTTCACCCCGCTCTACAATTTTTTTAAAAATAATTTTCTTTATTCCAGCATTATTAAAAGCATTACGGGCTCAAGTGAGAACAGATTTTCTTCTGCATCTGGTTTTATTTGTTTCAATTATAGACATCATAAGACACACAACAAAATTTCTTGTTGAACACTTTTATTTATCAGATATTAAAACACTGAAAATAGCTAGCACTAATGAGCTCCCAGTGTTGCTACCATTGATAGAGCTTTTCAGACCTGACTGAGAGGAAGAACTATTTTAAAACAGTGTTTGTTGCCCAGGTCAGTAGGCTGTGTTGCATGCTCGAAATCTTTCATTATATCTGCTATATATCTAGTAGCATCTCTAAAGCATGCTTCTCCAGAATTCATGGGCCCCCTCTATCTATCCAAGGGTATTTTTGAAAAGACACATCTTTAGCAATGTTCATGGCATTTTCTCCCAAACATGACGCTAAGTAGGAAAATCTCAGATTCAGCCCCTGCAGGGATCCCACAGCAGGACCCAGGCTGCAGTGAGGACACAACGCTCTGTAAGATGAGTGCTTTCTGTTTAGGTCAGGGTTTCCCCCTGTGCTGGTTTTGGCTGGGACAGAGTTAATTTCCTACATAGTAGCTAGTATGGGGTTATGTTTTGGATTTGTGCTGAAAACAGTGTTGATAATGCAGGGATGTTCTCGTTATTGCTGAGCTGTTCTTACAGACTCAAGCCCTTCTCTGTTTCTCCCCTGCCCTACCAGCAAGTATGCTGGGGGTGCACAAAAAGTTGGGAGGGGACACAGCCAGGACAGCTGACCCCAGCTGACCAGAGGGGTATTCCATACCACATGACGTCATGCTCAGTAATGAAAGGTGGGGGAAGAAGGAGGAAGAGGGGACTTTCGGAGTTACGGCTTTTTGTCTTCCCACGTAATCATTACACGTGATGGAGCCCTGCTTTGCTGGAGATGGCTGAACACCAGCCAATGGGAAGTAGTGAATGAATTCCTTGTTTTGCTTTGTTTACGTGTGCGGCTTTTGCTGTACTTACTAACCTGTCTTTATCTCAACCTATGAGTTTTCTCACTTTTACCTTTCTGACTCTCTCCCCCATTCCACCAGTGGAGAGTGAGTGAGCAGCTGTGTGATGCTTAGTTGCCAGCTGGGGTTAAACCACAACAGCCCCCAAACAAGCAAGCAAAATTATGTGCACTGACTCAGTGCAGCAGGAGAGGGCAAGGAAGTGTTTGCTTGCACCGTGCTTCAGGTGGTCCATGTCTACTGTTACGTAAGGCTCCAAAAATGTCACTGAAATGCTAACACATGAAGCTGGCACACAGGGCATATGGAAGTATCCCTATAAGTCATCCCCATTTTCTTCAATTAAAGCCATGAAGAATGTTTGTAAATCTGTAAATCATGATGAAATAACCTTTGCTGCCCACAGTACTTATTAGAAGTATGTTGCATGCCTTACATAATGTCATGCACTGCCCATTATTTTTGGAAATGAGTTGGAGTTAAGTTTCATATTGGGACCATCAAAGCTAAAGTGTAATTTCAAGGGTTATTTCAACATACTGCTTATTCTGTGCCATGCCACAGCCTCTTCTATTTCTAGCCATTATACATATCTGCAGTAAACCAAAGTGACTAATGCATAACAATATTCATTCAGTCTCTCCCTGTTTTGAACTGTCATCTATACAACAACAGTTTTCCCATTGTTATTGTTATGTGAAGTTATTTCAATAAGTTACATGTACTTACACAGAGTTTGGAATTGCAGCCTATTTGCAAGTGGTTTGTTTCACATATTTAAATATCTTTCTTGAGATCGGACTTGCAGGCCATACAACACACATTGCAGTCAAAACAGCTCTGGATATCACACAGCGTAGTCACAAGAAGTGTGTTACATGGCTGAATTCAGCAGAGTGGACTGTGTTGGCGGTGAGTTCAGCCACTTGCATCATGCATCAGGCCAGGAAGTGTGGTCCTGCAGCAGCACCTGCCCAGCCAACACGGGTTCATGTGGAAGACTGAAGGGGTATTCCTGAACTCGTTTGCAGTTTCTTGACCTGGTTCATCTGCAGAAATGTAGCATTGCTCAACTGATTTGCTCATTGGGTCCTACTGTTTGCAAGCCCGTGCTGAACAGTGCAACTTGGCATATACCACAAGCACACTGGTTCTCATGGTTGCTGCTCTCCCTTGCGCTTCTTTCTGCCCTAGCAGCCTCCTCTCAGTGATGTATTTGCATGTAACTCCAGTCTCAGTATTGTGAGCTAGGTCAGGGAAGGGATGGCTTCAAACAAAACCTTAACCAAAAGATTTCTTAATTTCAAATCCAGGGCAGGTGTCCCATTGCACTGCTAGAGCTGAAGGGGCAGTCACTAGTAGGAGGGAGGAAATCTTTATGTTAATATCACCCCTCTCTACCATCATACTACAGCCTCAGTCACGTTCAATGCTGCGTGCAGCTCTCTGGTCATGTGGTGGGCATGGTTTTGTTAGTAAATCTTTTTTCAGCTGCTCAGTTGCTAGCAAAATACAGCCAGTCTCCAGCTTCTCCTTGCAAGTGACTGCATCTGATTCTGATGTTGTGCTTCACATTCAAGCTTTCAAACAATTGCACTCCTGCACTGGGAAGCATGCAGGTATCCTGTAATGTGGAGGGCACCAGTGTCTGGGCAGGTCATGACCACGTCTATAATGATTGGAGAGGTTTCCTGCTTGCAGATGTCTGGGCAGAAAACCAAACACAAAAGGTCAAAGCTGGAAGAAATTCTGTCTTGGAATGAATTCAGCTGATTTATAAGGATCTGTCAGATGTGTACCTGACCTATGTGTGCGCGCTTTGAAAGACCACTGTTACTATCAAGCGTCTGTTGATGATGAAGTAGTGAAATACTGTGAAGAACATTTATTTAGCCTCCTTCAGCTTTTATTCCTCTATAGAAAGGCTAAAGCTAGAGGTAGCTCACAGCAATAGCTGATGGATTATCTGGCAAATTGCTCAAGAGATTTGGAAGGGGTCTATTAGTCCAACGCCAGTGTACACTACAGCTAGACAAACGTTCCCATATGCCTCTTCCCTTCTAGAAGCAAATGAGTTTGTTATGGAGGTGAGCCGAGAAGTATCCTGAACAGTGCCAAATATTTTCCAGAGTAAGAAACTGCTGAGAAGAAAGCTCCTTTCTACCACTGAATATCTGACGCCAGAAGAGAACGTGGATAAATTTAACCGTAATAAAAGAAAAAAAAAACAAAAAAAACCAAAAAAAAACAGCAGATGTGGAGGAGAGACATTTGGACCAGAGTTGTCTGATGGGTACATGATGCCATGTAGAACTGGAGTACCTGCTTCTTTAGGTAAAGAATGTTAAGAAACTACAAGAAAAGAAATAGATTGCAACTCCTGATTGTCACCTCATCAGCCAACACTCAGGGAGAGAGGTGAGGAAGAAAGAGTTCCTGGGAAGTTAGAGTTGCTCCAGATTTCAGCTGGCACAAGAAGGATATAGATTATCCATTTATTAGATTCCAACACATGTAAGCACTATTTATCTGAAACTGTGTGGGGATCACACAATAAATCATTCACAACACTAATTGGCTTCCCCCTTGTTGGTCTCTCCGCAAAAGTCAAGGACTCAGTAGAAGTCCTTTTGCCTTCTCCCCAAAGACAGCCTGCTTGTTTGACCACCACTGGGGATCCCAAGCACCCCTCACAACCAGCTTTGGCCACCTCAGCTTGCCCTCTCCTGGGGTTTGGATTCATTACTGCAGGCCACTATGTCATGCTTCTTGATGCCCATGAACTTGAGATGCAGTCAAGCCAGATGCTTCAAAATGCCACCATTGCCCCCTCTCTCCAGAGGCCATGAAGAAGCAGTGTTTCCTTTGTCTTTCACTCCAGCAATCACCTTTTCCTGGGAGTTCCTCCTTCCAGCAGGCCACAGAATTACATCCCCAGTGTGCCAGTTTCATGCATGCCTCTAAGATGCATGGTCACCTGGTGACTCACCCTGATGCCAAAGGTGCTGTCGTCACACATTACCTGGCAAAGGTTGCTCAGTAAGATGCTCTCCAATTTTATTAAAAATACCTGGATTAGAAGTTGCATTATAAATTTAATAGCTCATTCATTCTCTTAGAAAAGGAAAATGTTTTTTACACGCTTCTTATGGTCCATCTCGTGACACAAAGCCTGTTATTGTGAGGATACCTTGCATCCCTTTGGACACTCCATAAAGAAGCAAAGTTACAGATGATTATGGGTGTGTCAGCCCCGGGTCTTCCCACCAGCTTAGTCATGGCTCTTTGCAGTGAATACTGGCATTTGTCCCCTTGATAACCAATAAACAATAATTGTGGCAACAGAAAGATAATTACAAGTCAAAGTAATTATATTGTGTAGGTAAAATATACCTAAACCAAACAAAAGCACTGTCTTCAATGTGAAAGCAGTAAGTATAATTCAGCCATCAATAACTTTCTGGCTGTATCCTTTAGGGATGACTAGTTACAGGACAAGATAACAGCTCTCTGTGTGAGGCAGTCATAGACCTGAATCAGAATCAGTTAATGGGGACCAGATTTTTAAGCACGGACACGTGACCTTGCAAGACTTCTGGAAACATCTAGGCACATACATGAAGATGTTATTTGCTTGGACAATAGGGAAATATATCCTTAGGCACCCTAGTCTAGTATATGACTTTAAGTCATATGCTGGTGTAGCTATTCTGATCTCCTCAGACATCTCCCAGTGAAGGTGTTACTGTTATACGCAACGTAATGAGTTTTAGAGGTAAATACAATCTCACTTTACTCATGCCCTGAATTTGGAGGTCCTTAGATAAGAGATCAGTTGTAGAATACCTTGAAGCAGCATGAACTCCTGGGGACAGGGCTGCTCTGGTACTCAGAAAACTCTTGTGGTACTGTTGATGCTCTGCCATCGGCCTGGCAGGAGGCCTTGAACAGAACATTTTCACTTGTCTGCGCCTGTTCTTCTCTAGTGGTAGCTGGGGACCAAACACACTTCACAAAACCAGAAAGGTACTATTTCCAACAATTTCTTGTGGAGACAGGTTTCCCAATGCTACATTGCTTTTGTTGGATTAGAAGAACAAGGCAACTCTTTTGAACAAAAAAGGTTGAAAGCAAAAAGCATCTGCAACAAATAATGATGCCAGAAGTTGCTTTTCTTTGAAGAACAAACAGAAGCAATAAAAATTTACCACTAAAGTGGGAACTTCCAGCAAACAGGCAAAAAGAGCAGAGAAAGCACAAGTTTTCTCCCTACACGGGACGTGAAGATCTAACTCATAGTGATGAGAACTTTTGCTTAGGGTGGCTATTATTGGCACTACTCATTGCCCAGGCAGAATGGCAACAGTCAATCCTGCAACAGTGAATGAAGAAGGCTTAGGGTTGCTGAGACATGTTAGGAAAACACAAACCTTGCGTTTACATAATGCAAGTAGAGATATTGCCCTGAAGAGTCCTTGTAGTCACTCATTTAGTCAGCACTTTGCTGGGATGTGTAACCTATGCCCTGAAGTGTCCTCGTCAACCTGCAGTCTGGATCTTTGAGTCTGTTTGCCTCCAGAAACCTGGGCTGAGCTTTCTCCCCTAACATTTTCTTTTGAATACAGATATGATAAACACCTTTAAAAAAAAAAAAAAAAAAAAGTCATAAATCCTTAAGCAGGTACACTGGAAGGAAAGTTTTTTTAAAGGCACAACAGGGGGGTCTCACATGTATTTTCCTCATTAGTATTAGCCCACCTTACCTCCATCTTCTGAAGACCCAACAGAGATGCCACAAACAAGGCAACCTATCTTCCTTCCCCTGTCCCTCCTCCTGTCTGGGAGCCTCTCCTCCCATTCCTCCTTTCAGTGCTGGCTCAAGGACGCATAAGAAGAGCAGAATGAAAAGGTACCTGAAAAAGAGTCAACAGACGGTCCTGAAGAGCAGCGAAGACAGAGGAAAAATTCCTCTGACTCACAGTAAGACAATCTGAGCAAGGTTAGAGAATGCGGAAACACGGCAAGCCAAGGAAAAAGCAGCTGCAGCAAGGGGAAGAGCAAACATGCACTCAACAGTCTTCTGTTTCCTACCAGACGGAAAGGCTGGGCAGATATTTCCCCCTCCTTCCCCTGTCTCTGCCACTGCCCCTTTCATTTATTTCATGTTGCTCCAGCTAATATTTAATCTCCTGCTTCAGTCTTTCTAAGCTGCTTGACACAAGCATTTGGGCTGCTGATGTTAGAACTGGGATGTTTTCGGGTGCTTCTGATAGTTAAGGGCTAACAAAAAGTCCTTTGGAAAAGTATGACAAAACAGAAGAAATTAAGCAAGGTTGTTTCATATGGAAAAATATTAGGCCTTAGAAATGGAAATACTTTGTGGACATGCCTTGGTTTTTGAAAACTTTCCTGTTGAAGGCTCTCCCAGTCCAAGACAGATTTTTGGGTAGAAGCTTGTGGAATAGCTTTAAGAGGAGTGTTTGGCTCTATAAAGCCCTGTCTGTGGTTAGCACACTGAATGCATGTCTATATACTGCAAACATGTCCTTAGCCCTTTATCCTTCTCTCTTTTATTTCTTCCAGAAAAGTTTCATTATGAATCTAGTTGACATTTTTTAAGAAAGGGAATTGCAGTTCTCTTACCGGTGCTTGCTCTGTTTCAACATCAAGGACACAGGACTTACAAATTCTCATCTGCGCAAGCGAGTTGCCTACCAGATAGGCATGTCATTGCTCATTGCTGTGAGGAACAGAAGGAGGCTATGCACAGGGAGTACTGATCAGAAGAAAGTACAGGCATTAGAAGTCCACCAGCGTCGCCTAAATATAACTGGGAGAAAAACATGCCATGTTCCTCAATCTCCTATCCATTCTCACTTGTTGCTGTACAAGGAGAATAAAGTCATGCTGACTCCAGACTAGTCTGTGGATTGCCTCCTTTGATTTGCTTGACTACCTGCAGCTCCCTATACTTGCTTAGATGAAGCTACACTAATCTATGGTGGCCTCTGCATCTAGCCTTGTCCCAAAGTCCTGAAGAGAGGGGAAGTCAAAGTAGACAAGAGTGGATACCAGTGTTGCGTGTGAGCAGATGTTGATGACAACTATGGAGATTTTGCAAGGAGGGCTGCATCCAGCTACCTTAAGCAACACGTGCAAGTGTCAATGGTGTTTGACTGTAATTAGACACCATCAGTTCCTGTGCAGTTTTAAGCACACATGCTGTAAGGCCTGTTTTGGAGACACTCCATGCTACAGCACTGAGGCTTAGAAAGTTGCCATAGGAAACACCTTATGTCATTGTACCTAGAGCTAAATGCCTACAGTCAGCTCTCATTGCTGTCGATCCTCAAAGAGGCAGATCTGCTGAGGCAACACAAAGGAACTGAAGCATATTTTGAGGTGACAGGCTCTGTAAATATCGAATATGTGAGCACAATGATAAGTGCTGCAAGGCCATCAATTTTAGACTCTGAGTGTTGTAACCTCCACCTCCTCTGGCGACAGGTTAAGCCTTGCCCACCAAACCCAGCTTTTTCTGAAAGGAACTGCTTGCTTTGTGCAACAGCTGAACAGAGTCTGCTGAGCTTTCTGCCAAAGGGTTTGTGAAAAACAAAACTGATGAAGACACAAAAGGATTCCACTTGAGAGACACGGCTAAATCCCAGCAGTGTGTGAATGTACACCATTCCTGGTGGTATGTGTTACTAGGTGGTGCCTGTAAACGCACTGATTTTATAACCAGGAATTTATTTACAAGGATCTGAAACCTAGCCCTGCAACTCCTTTTGAAGATATATGTGCTAAGGAATGCTGCACTCAACTACGGAACTTAACCTGAAGATGTTTTTTAGGTGCCCAGTTGCAAGCCCTGTGTTCGTACCCCTTCTGGGAGGTTCAGATGCCTCCTTAAAAGCCAGTTGTGGAGCAGATTTTCAGCAGCACTGCTCTCCAGCTACAGCTCAAGTCAATAGGTTCAATAGGACTGTAACATTTTGGAAAGAATATGCTCTGTAAGAACACCTGTCTGGAAGAAATACCACATCTCTGCTTCCTCACATGAACTGGTGCCCATGTGACTTGCATGCATATTCTTTTGAAAAGGCGATGGCCTTAATTCTCCCTTATTTTGATGAGTAAGCATGTTACAACATCCAGAAACAATTCAAAATACACAAAGTGGCAGAAATAATTAAAAATACACAAAATGGCTACAAGCAACAGAAGACTAGTTTGAAGGTTTGCAGTGAAGGTAAGAAGGGAAGGTCTTTAAAGCCCCAGCTGCAGTCACTCACACAGAGACCCCACTGGCTCCCAAAACGCCACAGGTGGATAAATGTGAGTGGGTAGGGGGGAAAAAAGGGTGTGAGTGGCAAGCTGGGTGTCTATAATACATTTACCCAAATACATTAATATGTTTTCATGCATATCATACACATTCAGCTAATGAATTTGCATA
The DNA here is from genome assembly GCA_013397275.1 of Burhinus bistriatus. Classification (NCBI taxonomy): domain Eukaryota; kingdom Metazoa; phylum Chordata; class Aves; order Charadriiformes; family Burhinidae; genus Burhinus; species Burhinus bistriatus. The sequence goes on along the minus strand of VYXH01000677.1, from coordinate 100,102 downwards.
TCTTACATTTTGAGAGATTTAATTAGGAGATCATCTATTACTAAATTGTCATATGAAGGGCTGTGAGTGCAAAGAAGGGAACAAGAGGCCCAGAGACCTGATCCAAAGCAGATTTGAGAAATTTCTCTGTATGTGCAAAGATAATGAGCGGTGCAATCAAATATACTTTTGTCTTTCAAATGGCTCAACCTGTCATTGCCCCTTAGCTTAAGCTAAAGTTTTTTGGACTCAGTAAGCAAATGCATTAAAACCAAGGATTCTCTGCAGAGGCAAGTTCAGGTTTAGGTTGCAAAGTTCCACTTTCTGTGTAAAAACTCATCAGTGAAGCACGAATCACAAAAACCTGTGATCATAGGAGGCGCTTCAGGTACACCCTTACAGTTGGTAGCTATAGTTTTCCCTTAGTGAGGAAAACCCTCCTGCTGTCCTCCTCCACGATCCCTACCCTTCAGGCACTGCATACAAAATACAGCCACTCTCAAAAAGCCCAAGTTTTTGCTGCACAAATGGGTGTTCTTCATCTGTTCAGAAGACTTACCAGATTGTCATAAACAATGTGGCTGTGCCAGCCAAGCAAAAACCTACTCTCAGGGGGTATTTTTAGATCTACTACAATACTTTTGATCAGTCACACCCTCAGTTTCTTCCCCTCCCCTAAAAGCTTTTCCTTTCAGGCCATGTGTTAGGAAATGTCTCAAGTTGCATCTTTCCTCGACAATGTCAAGTGCTGACAAGTGAACAGCCACCCAAAGTGCTGCGCTGTATCAAAGGAACCATCCCAAAGCTGCACTCCAAATGGCTACAGAAGAAGTATCCTGGTGCTAATTAAAAATAGTATTTAGGAAAAGGAAAAGTAAACATTATCTAACATCTCTCTCCATCATCTGCCAAAACATTTACTACTTGCTTCATTAATTTTGCTTATTAGGCCCCCACTGTCAAGCCATTACTATCATGTGGTCTGGTTATTGTTACAATATATACACAAGTCACCTACTTTGCTAAGCAGACTGGGTGTTATTTTACTTTTTTTTTCATTTTTTTTGAGTCACATATCACACAAACCACTGGGTTTTTGGTTAATTTTTTCTTTATTGTCTGAAAAGACAGAGCTCCATTGAGTGCAGGTTTTAACATTTTCTAACCCTTTCTTAATCTTACGAGGTGAAATCTTAATTATAATAGCATCACTTCCAAGTTCCTAGTGTACACACATTCTACTTATTTACAGCTGAACATTACTTTCTCCAAAGTATTTACGTTCTTGTGAATTAAAAAAAAAAAAAAATTAAAGAACAGACTCTCAGCTAGAATAAATCAACCTAACTTCACTCTCTTCTGTGTATTGACATCAGTTCCACCAGCAGGAAACTAGTCCTCAAATGGTAAAAAATGTCATTCTCCCCTTTCCCCATTATATTCCAAGAAAGAACAAATAAACCGTTCCGCAACTGTAAGGGTATCATCACAAAGGCACTTACAAGACTCACGCTGCTTACAAAACCTTTCCTTTCATTCTGCAAGAAACTCACAGTCTAGCCATTATTTATTATTATTTTTTAAATAAGGAAGTCAAGTTATGCAAAAGTTCATAAAAAATGTGACCAAAACAAAAGAGCAACAGCAGCAGCACCAGGGTGATAAAAATAACCAGATTTGGACTTTCATTACAGCCTGGAGGAGAGTTTTGTATTGAATTCATTCCTTAAAAAAAGTAAAAGAAAAAAGAAAACAAAAAAAGGGGGAGAACAAGAAGAAAGGAAAACTGAACAAATGAGAGTTTTGTTGTTGGTGGTAGTTTAATGACTTCCCTTTTCGGTGCTCTTTGACTGCTTTCCAGTTGGTCCCCTCCTGGGCCCATTTCTGTGGCACGCTGGGCTTGGCTGGGTGCCAGGGTGACAATCAGCGCCTGAGCAGCCTCTTCGACCAGAGATTATTCTTTGGTTTGCTTTGTTTTATTAGTGGGGATGTGGGGGGCCACAGGGGTGATTTCTAAACTGAAACAGAATGCCCTGCTGGTGTCCCAGGCTGTGAAAGACTCCGTTTCATCAGCCGTGCCGACGACGCAAGATGGCTTAAGTTAATCCAGTGAGACTAGGCTGCAGATTTCTTCTTTAGCTTTTTTCCTTTAAGACTCAAAAGCCTCAGAGGGATGCCGCCTTAACAGGCAGCTCTAGGGAGGCAGTTCCTCAGGATAATAAGCCAACTAGAAACTATCATGTTAAAACACGTATCTGAATATACCTATTGTCCACAGACAGAGCTTTCTGAACTAATTGTGATTCAGTCCCTCAGACAATTATATAAAATACTCCATGCAAGTAAGCGATTGTGCAGGTATGCAAAATCACACACAAACAGATCTTAGTTGAATAGTTCTCAAATCATTTTTTAAATATTTCTAATGACTTGTGCAGCGAAACACAAGCCAGCAGGTTAAAAATCACATAATATTTAGTTTATCAGACTTTAATTCGGCATCTATTGCTTTTGAAAAGTATCACCTCAAAAAAATGGTTTGGTTGTTATGCATGAACAGCAGTTACCAATTATGTTTGTATTGTCCGTGGTTTTTATTAGAGACAGCAAAGACCAAAGCACTGCATTAGAAAATATTCCATATACACCATTGTCAAGCTGTTACACATCCTTACAGAAAGCCTTTTCAAATAAATAATTTTTCTGTATATCCTGCTGATATAAAAAATCTGATGTTGGCAACAGCTATCTTAGGACATCTCAGGTAAATTCTGGCATCACTCCTTATTATGAACAAAGCATCTTTCCTGTTGCCATCAGCAACTATTTGTAAACATAGTGTCGTAGTACAAGCTAACAAACTATAAAAGGTTTATCCTCCACAGTCTCCCAGCCATTCTCCAGTCTCTCAGGAGAGAGAGCACCCCACCAACCAGAGAGTCAACCACTGGCACAAAATTGGCCACACTGAGTTCATAGCAAAACTGGTGTTGGGCACCAGCCTTCTCCAGACCCAAACCAGCAGCCAGTATCCTGCCCTGAGCTATTCTGGATATGCACCCTGACAGTGGCAGCACGCCAAAGAAAGCACACCACAATAACACACAGGCTCGGTGTGCTTCTCCTACAGCCCACAGTAATGCCTCAGAAGTTTTGTGGTACTAATGATCATCACGCAGTCAGTTATTGTTACATGAAGCTGCAAGTCCAACATCTGAGGCAGACATAACTTTAAAAGTAAAATGTCACTTTTGCTGAAGACTTCACCAAAATCAGACTGCTGCCTTGTTTCCTACATTGCCCAACGGATTTCAAACCAGTTTCTACAGAGAAGAGAAAAATGAATGCACAATTTATGTCCATGCTTTGTAGAGATGGCTGAAGAAGCCTAATGCAATGGATAAATGCAGAATTCTCAGCAGAAAAATACCAAGAAAAAAAAAGAAGTCAGGTAAGTGATGACTTGACATCTTTATCTGTCCTGGGCAGTTTAAAAAGCAAAAATAAGAATGAAAGAGATGATTCATCAATGCAGAGAGGATTAGTGGGTAGGCTTTGGCCAGTTCTGAAATGTGTTGCAAAACACAGTATACAGATCTTAATTTCTTGCTTGAAACCTTGGATGCTGCTCACAGACATGGTAAGACTAGTATTTCTCATACATATACTTGGGAGAACAGCTGCATTTCACAGTCACAGCTAGGTGCTCAGGCAGGGACAGGGAATTCACAGGAAAAAGAGCCTTCTATCAGTCATGAGTTTCTCCCATCCACAGAACGGGACTCACTGTGGTTTACAGACTCTTCCTGTCCACGTGATGCTGACTGTCGTGGATTTTCCTGCTACAGCACTAGCACAACTGAAAACACTTTAACAGGAATAATTTTTTATCAAATGTATACCTTACTGCAGTTGCCATGGAGATATTGTACCACTGTGATTAGGAGAGGAGGGAGGCAATACTGGTACAAAGGAAGTGAGAGATGGCCCAAGAGGCAGCACCTCAACTGGAGTGTAAGCTGCCCCCAGTCAGGCATGCTGGTCTCTGAAATCCAGACCGGCTTCCAAGGCAGCTGAACAGCATCACACCCTGTAATAAGGATCTCACACTGAACAGCTTGGTGAAGAAGAGAAAAAACAAACAGCATCAATTGCATGTTTGAGTCACTCTGAGATTTTCTTATTGCTTGACAACAAGGAGGCCATGTGTACCTGCCAGGCAGATGCTTCAGGAGCTATGTACAGTTGGGCTTCAGACCTAAAAGAGCCCAGAACGAGGCAGCTTCCATCTTTCTTCTGGTTTCTTTACTGTCTTATTTTCACATACCATCAGTTACACTCTTCTGACCTCCATTTTTATTTTTATTTTAGAAAGAGGACTAATATATATGATGGCTATAGTTAATTAAACAGCTTAGAAACATACTGATATTCCCTCTTCCACTTCGGGAAGCTAATGAGGATTTAAGGCAGCACAGAAGACAGCCACTTTCCTTTCACAGTCGGGGCGAAATGAACTGCTTGTCTCAGAATGAGAACTCAGCATCATCTCACTAGGTTCAATACCCAGCTGTCTGGGAAACCTAGGTGAGGAATATCATGTGTATGCGGGCATATGCCCATGCTATGCTCGCTGAGCATGAAATCACTCCTGAGGAAGGAAGAATGCAAAATGGTAAAAATGTTCAGGAGACACACAGCGGCACGTTGCAAACATCTTTCATGTTCATTGCCATGCAATACATCTGCTATTTATTTCCAGCTATCAAACAATATAATAGATAAACATTTGTTGCCTTTATAACCATATAAATACGGTGATGACCACCCTACAGAGCTGTGGCTACACTCAGAGCTGAAAAGGAAACTTGGATGTTGTCCCTGTTCAGCATTGTTCCCTATATCCATGTGGGAAGGCACCATTTCAACCTCTAGTAACCCTATCAGTGTTGCAAAAGGTCATTACGATCCCTTCCCTTCTTTGGTGGGACTGTTTTTCAGTACAAGAGTAACATGGATGCTCATATGAGCACCGATGTTTATATGAGCACCAACTTTATTGGCTGGGTGAAACTGCATGCACAGAGTACCTGAATGAGAGTACACGCAAAACCTTTGGTTTGAACTGCACTGCCCACAAGGAGGATAAGAAGTAGGTACAATAGTAAGCCATGCCCAGGGTTTGCCTGTAATAGGTAGGTACAGCCTACCCATATAATAGGTAGGTACAACAGTTTTAAAAATCCATTTGTAAATAAGCTGCAAATAAGCTGCAAAATTCCCACATGCACTGGGAGAGTTTCTGGAGTTTCCTGCTATACGCACATCAGTCATTTGGTGTGCCTGTGTCACATACTTCTTGTTGTCCCAGAGCTTTCCAGGTGCTAGTACAGCTTTGCCTCCCTTCTAACCAACCACCATCCAGGCATTCAGTTCTCTGGAGGCCTTTACAGGTAAGAAATAACTCAGTTTAAATGAATGGGGAAGAAATCAGTTTCTATATATATATACACCAATAAAAGATACAGACATTGAAAACATCCTGTCTTTCTGTGCTGAGGACACTGGCAATTCACAGTGGAAGAATGCATCACACACTTATTCCTTTCCTTATGATCAACTAATTTAAAAAAATTATTTCAAGTCTTAGATCCCAACAGCCAAAAAAAGAGAACTCTGCTGTATAATGGAATTTCTTTTGCAGGAATGTGATTATATACACCAGGGCAAAATATTAGGAACTATGGGCATGCAAAAGATTGTTCTGGCTACTAAAAAGAGAGCATTTTAACTTCTTAAAGAAAATTTTGTGGGACTAATTGGGCTTAAAAGCAGATGGCTCAATTACGTGTTATGATATAATGTGTTTTTTTAAAGTCGCTGTGATTCTGCCAGGTCAGAATTTGTTACCATAAATTGTATGTATGTATGTGTGTATGTCTGAAGATGACTGCAAGCATATTTTGCACCGGATGCTGTCTAGGGCAACATACAGAGCCCTACAGTGGAGGTTACTATTGGTCTCTGATTTTGACTCTGCTGAAACTCAGCCATGCCAGCCAAGTAATTTATAAGCATCTCCCAACTCTTGGGACTTCTTCCTCTCTTGAATTTGAGAAAGCCTCCGGCAAACTCCATTTGCAGCTGGCACCTCCTGCTATCAGTTAAGCCTGTGCTCCACTGATAGCAGAACCAAACCGCAGTAAGAGTTCAGGGCTCCAAGCTCAGTTTTAGCATTGCAGCTCATTTCAAGGTACTGCAGAGAGGGGATCGGTTCCCCACCTCGGGTACCCTAGGGAGAAGGTCTTGTTGCAGTGTCCTGGCCTACTGGTCACTGCCTCCACTTCTTTACAATGTCAGATAGCTGCAGCAGTGACACATTACAGCCAACGCAGCCTGCGTGCCACTGCTAGTTTTTCATGGCTTTATAGTAGGTTTTATAGGCAACACTCACCCTGTGTGTGTGATGGAAGCGAGGGAAAGACTGAAGAGGAAACATGAGGTGTTATCAGCTCCCTTCTGTCTTTCAGGATCAGAAAGATCAGATAAGCCAACATTCAGCTTGTACAGACAGACATCAGTGCAATGAACTGCATTGAATAAACTACTCTTACATCATAGGGAGGAGGGAGCCTGTCTGGTAGTGCTGTTCAGTGTGGTTTTCCACAGGTGGGAACAATCACTTTTACATTCTCACCTACAACAACAGAAAACAGTGGTACACACATCCTGTTTTCCCACCAGAGAGCAGGGAGTCCACAATGTCTGAACCACCTCCGAGCCAGCTATGCCTCAGGTCACAGCCTTTGCCGGTGCTTCCTCCAGGCTCCCTAGAATAAAGCTAAATGCACACTGAGGGTGACAAGGCCTACACATTTGGGGTTGCTGTCTTGTTTTGGTTTGGTTTTTTTTTTCTTTTTGATTCATATTCAGAGCTCCTAGCATTCCTTAGTGATGGAGCAGAACTGCTGGCTACTTGTTTTGTTGGCAGCTGCAGCATGTCTTCCTTCAGCAGTCACTACATTGTGCTGAAAAATAAAGATGGAAACACAAATGCTGCTTTGAATAGTTAGTAATGCTGAAAAGCAAATGCAGAGTATTACTGTGCTAAAGGTGGACAGAAGTCACAATCAATCTATCTTTTATTTTCTAGACAAAATGCCATGAAAAATATGCTTGCACTCAAATTTTCAATGGCCGACAGAGACGGTAAGAATCTCTTTCTTCTTCTATGTTTTTCTTTTCTTTTGTTAAGATTTCTGCTCCCTTTCTTAGTTGGCAACATCCCAATCATCTACAATTGAAATGTTGACACTACCATTTTTTTTCTTGGTTTTTTTTCACTATTTTCCAGGACCCTCTTTTCCCACAGCACTGTCTCTAAACACACGCACACATTATATTGATGATTTGTAGACCTTTCGCTTCCCCCTAGGCTCTGTAAAAAGAAGCATCATGCTAATCATCTCTTCTTAGCTGTGTCATTGCTAAGACTGTGTATGTTGAATTCTGTTCAGTTGACCCCAACTAACTCCATTGGCTTACCACAGCTGACTCATTAGAATAATAAATAGATTTATAGAGACCAGTGTCAGCCACACTGGTTACAAAGGAGTTTGTGAACCTTGTCATCTAAGACGTGGCTCTGATTTCCCAGTAACATTATCTCAGACATTGCTGTTTGAGAAAGCTTGGAAAATGCCTTTTTAAATCACGACTCCTACACACTTCACAATGTGTTTCCAGTACGTTCATTAATGCATAGATGGCATTTACCTACTTCCATATTTCCTGTAGTCATCCACTGCTTTCAAATCTGAACATATGAATGATACAACAATGTCTTACTAGTAAGCCTGAACACCCACAAAGCTTTTCTTTTCAACTGCCCTACCAGCCTATTTTGAAGGATATTGCTAGTATTTTATTTCCCTCTTCTGCTGTTGTGCAAGACTTCAGTTGCTAGTTCTGATGTGGAACCAGGTGTGCTGGGTAAGGATTTTGTCTTCTCTCCCTAGGAAAACATTAGCAATGAACAAACAAGAACATAGGACTCTTCTCCTAGATAGAGAGAACCACATTCCTGTAGAACTGCTGCAACTTTTCTCCACAGCCCATGCCTTTTCATAGAATCATAGAATGGTTTGGGTTGGAAGGGATGTTTAAAGGTCATCTAGTCCAAGCCCCTCTGCAGTGAGCCACAACATCTTTAAGCCCCATCCAGCCTGACCTTGAATGTTTCCAAGGATGGGGCATCTACCACCTCTCTGGGCAACCTGTTCCAGTGTTTCACTAGTCTAAATCTATCCTCTTTTAGTTTAAAAGCATTACCCCTTGTTCTGTTGCAACAGGCCCTGCTAAAATGTTTGTCCCCATCTTTATTATAAGCTTCCTTCAAACACTGAAAGGCCACACTTAAGTACAGAAGGCTCCACAGAGCCTTCTCTTCTCCAGGCTGAATGACCCCAAC
>VYXH01000677.1:59090-91149 GCA_013397275.1 Burhinus bistriatus | reverse complement strand
AGGAACGTAATGAAGTTCAACAAAGGCAAGTATAGGGTCCTGTACCTAGGGAGGAATAACCCCATGCACTAGTACAGGTTAGGGGCTGACCTGCTGGAAAGCAGCTCTGCAGAGAGGGACCTGGGAGTCCTGGTGGACAACAAGTTGAACATAAGCCAGCAACATTCCCTTGTGGCCAAGAAGGCCAATGGTATCCTGGGGTGCATTAAAAAGAGCACGGCTAGCAGGTTGAGAGAGGTTTTCCACCCCCTCTTCTCTGCCCTGATGACCTGATGAGGCCACATCTGGAGTACTGTGTCTGGTTCCAGGCTCCCCAGTTCAAGAATGACAAGGAACTACTGGAGAGAGTCCAGCAGAAGGCTACGAAGATGATCAAGAGGCTGAATATCACTCTTGGGAGGAAAGGCTGAGAGACCTGGGGCTGTTTAGCCTGGAGAAGACTGAGAGGGGATCTCATCAATGCTTATAAATATCCCTGAACCTGAAGAGGAATTAGCCCATGCACCAGCACATGCTGGGTGCTGACTAGCTGGAAAGAAGCTCTGCAGAGGAGGCCCTGAAGGGTCCACATAGACAACATCTGACCATGAGTCAGCAACAATCCATTGCAGCAAAGAAGGCCAACAGCCTCCTGTGCTGCATTAGGAATGTGGCAGCAGGTGGAGGGAGGTGATCCTTCCCCTCTGCTCAGCACAGGTGAGACAAATGTGGATGCTGGATCCAGTTCTGGGCTCCCCAGTACAAGAGAGACATGGACATAATGGAGCAAGTCCAGTGAAGGCCATAAAGATAACTAAGGGACCAGAGCGTCTCTCACAGAAGGAGAGGCTAAGAGAGCTGTGACTTTTCAGCCTAGGGGAGAGAAAGCTGAGAGGGACCTTGTTCATGTGTATAAATATCTAATGGAAGGGTGTAAAGAAGACGGAGCCAGGCTTTTCTCAGTGATACCCAGTGAAAGGGCAAGGGTTAATGGGCGCAAACTGAATTTCAGGAAATTCCACCTAAACACCAGAAAACGCTTTGCTGTGGTGAGGTTGGTCAGGCACTGGGCCAGGCTGCCCAGTGAGGTTGTGAATTCTCCATTCTTGGAGATTTTCAAAACGTGACAGGACAATGACCCGACCAATCTGCTCTAGTTAAACCTGCTCTGAGCAAGGCAGGATGGTCTAGATGAGCTTAAGAGATCCCTTCCAACCTCAATTACTCTGTGATTCTGTACAAGTTGGGATTAGCCTCACAAGGTCAGAAATGTCCTCCAGTGGTTAGTCAGTGGTCAGTTTTCTCAAAATTTGTAACAGAAAACTTAGAGAAGCAAGAATCTTTTTTATTGTTGTTGGAATAGCTATTCTGGTCTGTGGTTCGGTGTCTGTTTGGGTTCTTTTTTTCCAGATGATCAAAAACGGACAAAAAAGCTTTTTTTGTTAATGATGAAACAAAAGGAAAATTGCTAAATCTCTGATAGCTACTACAATTAAGTTATTTCTATCACAAATATGCACTTATCATGCACAGGCGCCTGTGTTTCACCTGCTGTTACTTGCTGAGCCTGACTCATCTACATGACTGTGGCACTGCCACCTCCAGCTGCCAGGGACATTGGATGATTCTGCCCTTTGGTCATGAAAAGTGCCCATGTGTTTTCCCCACTACATAGAACTTGCATAATATAGCTCTACTTTTGAGATAAAGACAAAAGACTGTGTTGAGAGGGTTGTTTCTGTGGGTTCAGGTACACCAGAACAAAAACAGGTCTGTAATCTCTTCCAGTATGTATTTCAGCATGATTTCAAAAAACAGTAGCCAGTTTAACAGCTCCTCAAGACAAATCTCTCTCAGCATGCCTGTTCCTGTCAGGATGTGGCTGAAGAGAGGTATCCCACACAGATTTAAAACAGTCATCTTCCTTTTCCAGGTGGGAAAATACCTAGAAATCAAGATACTGGAGCATAGGGATTTCCAGCTGTGGCTCACTTCTTAAGCCAGACTACTCAGTACGATCTCGTGGAAGAGATGAAAGAGTTGAGGTGAGTTGAGATAATCCACTTTCCTTCTTTGTGTTCTCTTGCTTAATCAGTCAAAATCTCAGGAATCTGATTCTGCACTGAGCTATGAGTAAAGAAAGCATTTCAGTCATGCCTGTGAGAGAAGCTCTAAAATCACCCTGAGAGAGGAAACAGTACCCTGTTTCCACATTGATTTTTTATTTATTGTTACTACATAGTTGGTATTCATTTTGGCATAACACCAAAAAATAAAACATTCCACATTGCTGTTGCTATATTTTCAAGGAACTTCTATTTGTCCCTGCCCTCTGCAGTGAAGGAAAGGGTAATATAATGCATTCTCTTTCATCTTCTGATACAACAGAAACTTGGGTTATGACAACCAACTCAGGCTTTCCAGTCCTGTTGCATTTGCAGCTCAGGGTAGCTCCATGCAGAAGTAAAAGGCAGAGATCAGTTTTTTTCTTGTAACTTTCGACAGTGATGTAGTATAAGACTAAACTCTGACATGCAACATTTAAGCATTTAAAACTAGTATCAAAACTTGATGGACCTGCTTTTAAGACAAGCATTTTAAATGAGATTGCAGCTATGTAACATCCCAAGCATACCCATCTACTGCTGAGGCACACAGCTGTTTCAGTTACGTAGGTAAAGCTTCTTGTTAGTTATTTCAAAGAACATATTTTATGCTTCAGTTTACCCTGATCATAGCAAAATTTTAGCCCAAAATGCACCTGCATTTGTAAAATGGTCTGCACAAATTTATATGTACTTTAGCAGTAGTCCAGAAGACAGGACAAGCAAGAGCAGTTTGCCATTCCATGAATAAAATTAAGACCTAGGTTCTCAAGGCTGTTATAACCTTTTCTACTGAAGTTTACCAAGGTTTTTCCATAGGTTAAAGAGCTAGAACAGAATATCAAGGTCAAGACATCTCCCCCCACACCAGGAGGCTGGGACTGCAAAAACAGTGGCAAGAAAGCAGAAGAAAATTCTTCAGCTAAATTAAGAGATGTGATGTATAAAATTGTTTACAATTATTAGATTACACTGTGAAGATGAGCATGTTATCAGGGGTCCTTTTTTCAAAAAGTGAAACACAGCTGGTTAACCCTATCAAAATGTTTTGAGTTTAAATAAGGAATCTGGGCATTCAACTGCCCCCTCTACATGAATATTCTACCATGAGGGCTGCAGTTGTTTCAGATTTCCTACTTACACCAAGTGGAATTGATGCCAGACAGCAGGTTTGCTTGTACAGCTGAGCTGAGTTTACAGCCCTCCTCACTTTTATGGACCCAAAGATCTGACTAACTTGCATGCGTCACCCACTTGAAATACAACCAGGGCACAGTGTGGAAAGGAAAACTGTTGCCAAAGTCAGAAATGATTAGATTTTCATCAGTTCATTTCAGTTAAGCAAATAGTGTTCCCAGACTGTTTTCAATGGACTGCTGTCAGCTCTTTAAAAACATTTATTCACTTCATCATGCTTATTATGCAATAGGTCATATGTGTTACTAAGTGTAATGCTGATAGCCGGGTAGCTAAAATTAATGCAATGTCTTTTTATAAATTTCTAAATTTCTGCCTCTTCTGTTATCACAGGAGTTACAGGAAGTACATTATGGAAAAATGATGTCATCTTTAATCAAATGACTATTTTTTAAGAAAGACATAGGAAAAAGCTCATTGAATGAAAATGAACAGTCAGGACTTTCAGCATGAGTCTTGAGGAGCATTGCAGAGATCACAAGGTTTAAGTTTGTCCTCTTGAATTTTTAATCTTATTTTAAGAAGTAATAATCATCATCATCATCAGTTTTTCACAAGGTAAGTGCAAAACAAATATCATACTTTCTTTTATTTAATAAAGATAATATTGATATACTCTGAACTGTAGTATCTTTACTTTTAACAGACTATCCCTAGATTAGATTTTTTCATTGAAAAATCTCAGCTTCTTAAAACAGCAATTATATTTAAAAGATATTATAAAAACATTGCTACTTATTAAATCCCAATTTGAACACAGTAGGCCAACATAGTAGTTTTTAATTTAATATTTTCTTCACCACAGTTCTGTTGAGATCCCAGAATTTATCCTGTGGAAGCTGTAGGCTGCAGGAGAATCAGAACTGGCGTATCTAGTATAAGAACCAGTGTGTAGCTGACAGACAGAGTGGTAGCAAGCAGCATCAGAAGGTTTGATGCAGCTCATGATCAAGTCATGTTAATCCTTCCCATGTCTTGCTCTGACTCTTACACTGTTGCCAGTTGGTAAGTAATTTATTCAGTTTGGTCTAGTAGTTTCAAAATGCCTTACCCATTTCTTTCGTTTCCCAAGGCACAGGAGATGTCTGAGTAAATGCTAGTAAGAATTCCACTCATTTGCCATTGTCTTGGTACCAGCCACGCTAGCGTGCTTTGGCTTAGGAATTTTGAGTCATTTCATCCAGCATTTCAACGTGACCAAGCCTGAGATACAGGATCTCAGCAGCTGAATGGTGCATAGCATCACAGAAATGCATAGCGTGTCATTTCCCTGGAAGTATGACAGGAAAGGGTATAGGCAGAACATAGATTATCTAGGACTGGTACTTGACAGAAAGATCCAAACACAGCCTTTAATTACGACAGATGTCCCAGGCTAGGTTTCACCACACATCTCAGCAACAGGAAAAATACATTTACACAGACTATATATGATGTGACAGCAAGAAGTAAATAAAGCAGCGCTTGCTTTTGACCTGTAGTTAAACAATAGTAATTTCGCATAGCCCCTTCTAAGGGTTATTGCTGCATGATGATTATACTTTCCATATGCAAAAGAGGATGTCCAATTTATTGCTGGATTGCACAGTCTAGGGTATTAGAAGTAAAGGTTTTGATTTGCAGGATGTGTGTGCCTGGGCGAGCCGCAGAAGATGACGTGGCCTCCTGCGAGGAAGAAAGCATATCCAGCATCAGTACAGGTCAAAAAAGTTGCAGAGTGGAAATGGTGCATGCTGGAGTTAAGTATGTACTTTTCCAGTATGCCTAGAGAGACAGATTCTGAATTGCCATCTGTAAAAGCATATGTTTGCAGATGATTTTTGTAGAAGATGTTTATAGATAACTAAAGGTACGGTGGCTCATCATGCCTGGCATGATGCATTCTTCAACATCAGCAGCACCAATCCTATTAAACATGTATGGACAGAAATTCATGCAGTATAATGCATTTTTTGGGTTACTGCTGTCTTGTAGCTGTGCCAAAGAAAACACTGCACTCACATTAAAGAAAATAACATGCAGTGCACTCATTTATAGAAACACTTTCAGCCAACAGAGGCTGCATCTAAGCAGGAAGCAAATGGCAATGATGTGACTTCACAAGTGACCTTTAAAAGAGATAAGATTTCAGAAAAAAAACTTCAATAGCTAAATTAATAAGGATTTTAAAATGATCAAAGGCTTTTCTGAAAATCTCCAAGTTTAGCACTTCTACTTGTTTCATCAATAAGCTTGTGTTTATTTTTAAAACAAGCTTTATTTATATAAAGTAGGAAAGCATTCATAAGGTCACATCATTTCACCATGCCTTGACTGTATTTTGTAGAGAACATTGCATATTCTTGGTTTTCATTTTCACCTTCTGAAACAGATCAACACAAATCAAGAAGTTGAAAGATAGCCCTGTGCTTTGCCAGCAGATGCGGTGTTGTGTTCTCTGTTAGATTCAGTTCAGGATTAACTGGATAAAATTTTCAGCCCCTGTTCAGAAGGGGATCAGACTTGGTGATTTAATAACTCCCTCTGGTTCTACAAATGTACTGGCAAACCATTCAGCTACCACCCAAGACCTCTGCTGAGGAGAGGGCACTAACAGAAATACTGAGAGTCACTTCTAGACACCATATGGTGTTGCCATGTTGAAGAAATAAGAATCACTTCACACTTGTGAAATGTGTCTATCTGTACTACAGCTACAAATAATCATTTGGAAAATGATCTGAAAAGTAGCTTACTACATAGATAACATATAAAAAGTAGAAATCTTTAATAATGACAAAAAGACGCTGTCCAAACACTTTCAATTAATACCCTCGAATAAAAGAAAATTATTTGTTACCCAGGCCATAGACATTTTAAGGCTAGGGCACCATTATCATCTTTGCATTGCAGATGAAAGACTGAAGAAGTGTGGCTTAAGATGTATTTTTTAAACCAGAGCTTGTGGTACAATGTCAGCAAGATACGTAGGATAAGAACACAACAGAAACAGTGTTTATTTCTATTTATTCCTTTAGAAAAGCAATAGAAACTTAACAAACAGGTTTTATTACAACAGGAAAAAAAAATAGGTTGAAAGAATACTGCCTCTAAATTCCAAATTTTGATCTACATTTTGATTACTCTTTGATTATAACATCCATTTGACCTGCTGAATCCATACTTTACACTTACCATAAGGTAGTAGCTCAATGAATAATAACCCCAAAGATGTCTTAAGTGACAAGGTAAACACTCTTTCGAGACTACCTTTAAGGCATTAACAGTAGCAGGCTACTGCCTACTAACCTTGATTTATTATATTCTGTTTCCTAGCATGAAATTATAAACCATTCAGACTGTTCCCACATTTCAATAAATATTTACGGGTTTCTTTGTTTGCAAACAGAAGAAGTCTATCAGTGAATGGATTTATCAGAAGGCACTGAGTTCATGAGCCAAGCACTGAGACAACAGCTTATAGTAGACACTCTTCACACTCTGATCTGGTGGAGACACTCCATGGGGCACATGTCCCTGGCTTTGCTCCTTATTGTCACTGCTACCTATGTACGTGATCTTCAGTCTGCTATTTTTACAGACACATT
This sequence comes from Burhinus bistriatus, assembly GCA_013397275.1. Taxonomy (NCBI): domain Eukaryota; kingdom Metazoa; phylum Chordata; class Aves; order Charadriiformes; family Burhinidae; genus Burhinus; species Burhinus bistriatus. The sequence goes on along the minus strand of VYXH01000677.1, from coordinate 84,281 downwards.
GGCTATGTAAAGCTTGATTTTCAGATATGCTGAAAATTTACTACAGCCACCAAAGCCAAATGTTCTCTAAGTTCATGAATAATATTGGAAGATCTGGCTCTAACACGATACTATACCTTACACAGTTGCTTGCACCTGTTAAAAACTGAGGTAGTGAAACCTATCCCTTGAGCTGAACGGTACTTTGTACTCTATCCAAAAGTGATGGAAAGCCATGAAAATGCTGTAATTAGTTTCACTGAGCTTACGACCAAATGCTTTGAGGCCAACAGCTATACTAGAACCACCAAAACTATTCACAGCAGTTTTATTAATCATGCAATTCCATGCTTCTTTGGTGATCATTTTATCTGGTGTTTCTAGGTGGGTTTTTCACAGGAAAAATTCAAAATAGTTTTCGTTGTGGGCTAGGGGTGATGATTGCCAAGCCATTGTCTAACTGTATCACATGCTCCTCAGTGTGCAATGATTTCACAAGGCATAACAGACTCCGTGATGGTCTTGGCTAAATTTCATTACACGGCTATAAAACAGTTCCATGGATGAATTTGTTAGTCTTGCGTTATATATGTATCAATGCAAAAACACCCATCTAATGTGGTTAGCTCGTGTTTCTACATGCAATGCTCTCATGACATAATATGACAAACCACAGAAGTGATATACCATTTAACCATTTTCCTCCTGGGTCTTTGTGCTCTTGATGTCTGAAAGATGCATCATGTCCCTGTGGCCTTAATTGAGTATCACAGCCTTTTTGTCAGTACAGGAACATAAAACATGCCACACCAGATTATGCCAGTCTTCTGCTTATAGCAATAATGTCATGAAGCATCTTTTCTTTCTTTTTTTATGCTCCTTCCAAAATTCTTGGTAACACTATTAAAACTGTAAAAGTGTTAGTAAAATGACATAATACATTTTAAAAATGTATTACATAGAACTTGAGCAAGTTTCACCAGCATCTCTGCAGCATACAAGTCAGTTGACATCAAATGTGTTATTCAATGAAAGAGCACAGTAAACTAGAGACTGGCTAAGAAACCCGTGCATTATCAGGGTCTGATGCAAGCCTACATTGTGCCTTTTTACCAACACTAAGGAAAAAGGGATCAAACGAACACATTATCTGTGCAAATACTTTGCTTCACTTCCTGCACAAGTAACGTCTGAGACCTTGCTGGAGAAAGAGGAATCACCTGTGAAAAGGTGGTGTTTCTGGGACCCTGCTCAGGAAAGCAGAGAGCTGCTCAAGGATGACACCTCTGTCTTTGACCATGGGGAGGCTGTGAGGGCTGGTTGAGTGTGGGGAAATCCTAGAGGAATGAGGGAGTTGCCCCAGGGAAGACTTAGATCAGACATGAGAGAACCTTTCTGCAGCACAAATCCACTATCGCATCAGCTGCTCCAGCCTCCAGCTGCACGGTTTGGATGATTGACCAATGCTCTTCTGCATTGCTAGAGACAGGTGGCCAGATACATATATGCTCCTAATATTCATTGAGTAGTGTAAGCTCCCTCTGACAAAAGAAAGTCGAGTTCCCCTTGAAACATCTTCTCCCCTCATATCCTGCAACCTCGGTATCCATAGCTAACTTTCATGACTCCTAAGCCACCCATGAAGCATCTCTTTAGATCTTAGCCACTAACACTAGAAACATTTGCTTTTAACTCTGAAACAAGAACTGCCTCTGAATACAAGAGATTTAAAACTCAAGACACAGAATTCCCATATCTTTGTGTTAAAGGCTCCTTGACTGTTTAAAAACAAACAAAACAAAACAAAAAAAAACCCAAACCAAAACAAAACAAAAACCAAACCAAAACACAAAATCTTTAGAAGTTAGACTTTGGTTAACATTTTATCATCAGGATCCCCATCATCTCCTCCCATCTTCCTGAACTAGACATGTAAAATATTCATAAATCAAAGAAGGTGAACACACCCCTCAAGGAGTGTCCTGGTTCCGGCAGGGATAGGNCCCCAAAAAACAACTGAACACAACTAGCAACCCAGGGCAGGTGCATCTAATAGGGAACATTGCCAAGAACTTGAGAACTTTGACATTTGGTTTTACAGGAGTGAGTGCCTGACCCATGCAAACTGATCACCCAGTCCTTTGGCAGAGGTAGGGGCCCACTGACTCCTGAATACAAGAGTGGTCCGTGACAGCCACTTTTCATTAGTGTGCTTTGTGTATTTCATTGCTCTTCACAGACCTCTTTCAATAAAGAAAAGCAGAAACCAAGTTGGTGGAAAGTTTTCCCTGGTTCAATTCACTCACTCCATCTTGTTCACTAGCTACAACAGGAAAATCAAGACAGGCTTACTTTCTCTTCTTTTCCTCCTTTTTAGTCTTATTCCCTACTCCCCAAATTAGCCAACAAGCCATTCTGGTGCATTGTTAATGGCTGAGAAGAAAAACCACCATGGCTAAAGAGTAAAAAGAAAGACTATGTCCTGAAGTCTGGGGTTCATAAGTCAATAGACTTCCCGTAAAAACAAGTTAGTCCTTATTTGTTAGCTGTGCAGTTTCCTTTACCTTCCTCTCAAGGATTTTCAGTGGCTCCTGTGAGAAACAAGGCATTGGACTATAAACACCTCAGCCTGGCAGGGATTTCAGTATCATAAGCAGTTAAAATGAGCAGTAGTATTATAATTAGATACTCCCCATGGTCTCACATATTAAACATCCTGGTCCCCTCTAAGCAAGAAATCAGAGGCTGTTTCACCTCACATTATTTTTAGGAGGTTGTGGTGAAAATCAGCGTGTAACCAAACAAAATATAATGGATGTTTACACATATATATACACATACAAAAAAACTGTAGCACTATCTTGCTTTCAAGATTGCCATGGGGGCAGCAGCAACTGGCAACATTCAAGTGGTTGTTTTGCTTTTTTTAGCATTTATCCACCAGAGTCTCAGTGCAGGGCTGAATCTAATTAGCATAAATGCAGCTACATGGAGATCAAAAACCACAAAGATGTTTCAAAGATTGCAAAAGCTGGAAGAAAAATTTAATTGAATGCAACCACATTGCTCCGTTAGTTTGAAGAGAAACATAAACAAACTGCAGGCTTCTAGGTATCTAATTCCATTTTAGGAAACCTAAGACCACGAACTCTCACTTGCTCCAAAGGGAATAACACAGGAACATAAGACACTCGCTGGCATAGAATTACTCACACTATTCAAACTGCCTATAAGTAGATTAATGTGTTTTGTGCCATTACCTTCAAACACCCTGATTCTCCATACCTCACAGTGTTGATACAACATCCATAGCAAGATTGCCCAGTAAAACAAAGCTAGAGGACAACAAAAAAATGTAATCAGCTGAGTTAACTTTCTTTTATGCCCTGCATATTTATGCACTGTTTGTTTTTAAAATCAAATTTCACTCAACCTACCACCCACCTAGTCTCCTACTGCAATTATATTTTATTGTTCTTTGAAAGAGTGGGGTCATAATTATTAGTCCCTAGCAAATTTCTACATCCTTACCCATGTCAGTGGCTGCCTAGGAGAGATCTTTCTTCACCTACCAAACCATTGCATCTCATCTAATTTAAAACCTGGTGTCTATATCTTCTTTAATTTTTTTACCCAAGCATTAATTTTGGCCCAGTGTTAGATGTATGTGATGGCATGGAGGAAACACAGAGCCTGCAGGCCATGGGGAAGGTGAGGGAGGAGAAGAGAAGAGCGAGGGCACTCCTGAAATTACAGTTGGGGTGACAATGTCAAACACAGCAAAGCAAGCTGATTGCTGTTTGGAGCTGCAGACCTGAGGACACCAAGGACAGGACTGGAAGGTGGCACTAGTTCTCCAAACAGCTCTTTGGACACCGGTGGCCAGGGGTCAGTCATGTGTGGCTGGGGTTTCGCTGGCACGGGGGAAGCACCTCTGCACAAAGGAGAGAGCAGGCTGGAGACCACAGCTATCCAAGGACAAAGTCACTTCAAGTCTGAACAACCTTTCAGGTCTGCACTCAAGTACCATTAGCCGTGGGAAGAGAGGGTGGTGGCATTTGTTTCGCATGAACTTACTATCTGGGACACTGCAACACAGTATTTTCACTCCTGTAGGTAAGTACTTTCCTTAAACATCGATTTTAAAAAGCACTAGGTTGAAAATAAAAGTCTTACTGTTCATTTTATGTCCACAGCCCACTGTTGCTGAAGGAGCATTGCAAATGCCAAGCTGACCTAGAAAGCCACACATCCTGTTCCACCTTGCTATTACTCTCCTCCTTGACAGCTTCCATCCTGATCTTTGAACCAAGAACAAGACATAACATTAAAGACAAAAATCAAAGGAAAAGAGAAGAGAAAGGAATCAAGGCTGGAAAAAGCACACTAGAAGAAAGAAGTTTCTTAACTTTTTAAAAAGCCAGTACATGATTAATGTTTCAAAGAAATTTTAATGTAAGACAAAAGTCTTGAAACTACTTAATATTCAAAATTAGTAACATACTCATCCTTGCACATGCATCTGCATAAACAGTATATACATTTACTCATAAGCTCTCACAAAGGCATTTAAATATGATTTAATTGTTCTCTTTTTCTTCTCTCTCTCTTTTTTTTTTTTTTTAAACTACTGAAACTGTCTCCTTTAATTGTGTGCCAAGGCCTGAGAGAGTTTAGTGGCACTTGAAAACACTGCCCAAATAAGCAAACCAATTAGATTAATTGGCACCAGAGGCACTCTGTGCTTTTGGATAGCACACAGATGGAAAAAAACCCTCAACGCTTAGTAGTTTTAAAGCTGTGTTTGTAAAGCTTTGTTTTCTTCAAGGATTTTGTCTATGTATCATGCTGCTGTTGATTTTCACAGAAGAGGAATGGGATGTATACATCCTGTCACAATGTGTGTCCACAAAATATCTTCCAGATCCAGAAATACGGACTCCCAAAAAATACTTATCACTTCCCATTTTGAGCCACAAAACTACTCAGAAAACATACTGTGCATGCTTCTGGAGAAGAGAGGGTAGGGGAGAGGCACACAAAACAATCCCTCAAATAATTAGCAGATTATTTATATTCATATTTCAGCAGTGCCATAAACAAATGTGTAAGCTAATGCTTACACACAGGTTCCAACTTCCAACTTCTAAAAGTTCTCTGCTTTTTCAATCTTTTATTCTTTAGTGCTCACCTTGCAATACCCAAGGGAATTTCGGTAGAAATTTTCTTTTGGGGTTGTCAACATATAATCTTTAAAGGTACTCAACGTTTTACAGCACCACATGCCTTCTACATTCCTATGTTGCTAATTAGGTGTTCAGACTGTCTGCATCTCATGCAACAGTCACACTAGGCAGCTGCAAGTGCTCAAAAGACTTCTGCAGTTGCAGTAAGTGGCTGGGCATCATGGGATGAAACAGTGAACCCAACAGCTATTGCAGAGTTGGTGGCATATTTGAGAAATTATGTAGCTCTTTTGAGAACACTTAATACCTCTGAACTCACTCTGTTTAACTGAGAAGCAATGAAAGAAAGAACTGTCTGACTGCAAATTAATAATAGCTTCTGAAGTCCCTTGTGAGGTAGAGGAATATTCCCATTTTACCATACTAAAACTAGTATTGAAAAACAAGAGCCTGATGACAGCCAGAGAGAAGCACTTTGTAGAAGCAGGATTACGTTCCAACAATCCTGCCCACCCAGTGCTGCTGTGCATAAATTTCTGTCTCTTCACCAACCTTGCAGTGAGCTGGGAACATACTCTCAGCTCAGCAGGACTGGTAACTTGGTGGCAAGCTGTTAGCAAGAGTAGAGTAGTTACAGTCCTAAGGTTTCAAAATTCTTAAAAAAATTTAACCTAACTCGACTACATAAATGATCCATGACTTTGATCCCATAGGGCGCCATAAGGGAAAGCGGGAAAAAAAATCCCCGAACCTTCCCATGATAGCTATTTTTTTGCTATATAGAACAAGTTTGTAGCGTCCAGTTTGTACTAACTGGATGGTGAGGTCACTGATCATGGACCCTGCGCACTTCAAAACCCAGGCAGATCTCCTACTTTGATGAGGACGTGCTAGGACATGAGAATAGGATAAGGCCCATGTATGAAAAAAAAGGGATTGTTTTGATCATATGTGAGATAATCCTTCCCAAATGGGTGACAAGAGAAGATGTACGAATTGAGCTTCTCATTATAAGATCACTAACTGTCCTCAGCTTTCAATCTTGGATGTGAAAACATTTACCTTGAAGACCCTTTTCAATGAATGCAGTGTTGCATTCATGCTTCCAGGCCAAGGCCTGCGATGGTATGGCACTGTCTGGAATCAAACCTGGGCTGTCTAGACAAGGAACAATGAGCTAATGGAGACTCACTGAAAGAGAATAGTATTTGATTCTGTTTCAATCATTTGATCTATTTGTTTCCAACAGCACAGCGCACAGATTGAATAGGCTGGCGTTGCTAACCTTCCCTGGTACAATACTGCTTTTGAAACTGGCACATTGCCTACAACAAATTCAATGCCATTGCTATTGGGCTTCTCAATTTTTTTATTTTTTTATTTTTTACTAGCTGAATTATATCTTATTTAGATGGTAAACTTCTCCGTGACATTCAGACACCTGTGGAGTGCTATGCCTACTCAGAGTGCTGTGTAAGCAATACTTTGATGTCTAAAGTATTATAAAAGTGATTTACAGTGAGTGACAATAAGTGATTTAATAACTGTTTCAGTTAAGGCTGTAGGGTGTATAGTAAACATCTTGCCTGCAAACCCTATTTCAGCTACTGTGACTCTCTGCAGATCCATAAAAACTCATTTAGTTACTTAAATTTAGAGATGAAAAAATTCTCCTAAAAGTTTCAGATGCTGTAAAGAGACCACACTATTAACCATTAATTTAACCATTAATAACCATTAAATTTTAATTAAAAGATTTGTTTCTGTGCAATCAACAGCCAATGCTTTCAGCAATAGTAAGAAAACACAACCCCAAAACCCCAAGTGATCACTAACAAAGGATAGTTGTTGGGCTTTACGTGATAGGAAAAATTAATAAAAAAGCCAAACACCCCAAGGCTTTAGGCAAAAGCAGCGTACAAGACGCTTAAATATTTTCAGGTGCATCATGGTTTCAGACTAGTATTGCAAATCCAGTATCCAGGCTGTACAGAAAGTGCAGCAAATTGAATGAGTTCTCTGTATACTCTCACTGTGATACATAAAGAACAAACATTAACATACTGTAGTTGACTTCACTACTCTTTAGTTTCACAGTTTATCAGACATCTCTCGAGTCCGTTGTGAAGATTATATATCAAGTGTATAGAGATCTGCTGCTGTACCTTTGTTGCTTGAGGTCAGAGTTCGTGGTTCAATACTGTTATACACTCAGGCAACTTACACTCAATTATTCTATAGGCCCCATACTACGGTACGCAATTTGGGCAATACAGGAGGATACCCACTACAGTGACAAATACATAAAATACTTACGCACATGAAGAAGAAAACAGAGTAAAAGCCTCAGTGACTGTGGGACCCTTTTGAAAAGTGAAGTTAACGTCACTCAAAAACTGCGGAAAATTTTACCATGTTCTTTTTGATAAAAATCTTCAAATGGTTGTTATTCCTGTGCACTTCCATAGATGGCAGAACAGTGAGGTATAAAACCCCTAGTGCTTTTCTTTCATCTGAGAAAACAGAGTGCAAGCCCTGATTTTGCTGCTTTTAAAGCTAATATTCAATACAGAGTATGTTAGACTGGTTAAAAAGAAATTACTTCTCTCTCACCTTTCAGCATTTGGGGTTGAAATACAAGGCAGAATGGACTGAGTGCTATTTTTTGTTTCTGTTTTTTTGATAAGGAAGAGGTAAAAAGAAAAAAAACCCCACCACAGATAAACTGGAGGATTACCAATAGACATTAAGTAGGACACAATGAATCGGTAGCTCTGCTGAGAGTTTAACAAAGACACCACTGTTCTGCCATGCAACAAGGGCGAAAGGTTAATCAGAGGTAAGAACATACTAAAATTTAGGGACCGGAAAAGATATTACACCTTCTAAAATATATCAAAAGTTCACTTTTGAACTTTTTCACCCTGCTTCTTTGGCATCTTCACCTCCCCTGGAACAAATCAAGATATCCTGATCTCATTAAATGACTGCTTAACTTGCTTTTCTCAGAAATGTATTCCATACAGCCATCATTCACCAAGTAAAAAAATACTGTCAGTTTTCTATATTGAGTCCATTTGCTAAGGTACAGGCCGTGTCTGTGTTTCAGCTTTTGAACATCAGAAAAAGTTGTGGTAGTTTCACATTTAAAGGCCCTGTACTGGGATGTTGAAAGTGTCCACAAAACTACGCCCAATGTTCTTCAGCTTAAAAATACTCTCTGAAGATTAGCCCCACAACCCTCCATTTTCTTATCACATCTTCCTCTTTCTCCTTCCCACTATTAAATTAACATGCCTCCACACCAGCCTTTTGATTTTTTTATTCTCTTGAAAATAAATTCTAACATTAATGTTGCTGCCTCATCCTCCCTCATCTCAGTTGCACATCTGTCAACACCCTGCATTCCTGCCTCTCTCATGCCCAGTCTCCACCCCTAGTGATTTCTTCTGGTATTCCCCTTGAAAGCAATTAGCAGCACCAGACCTCATTCCCTCCTTCTTATTAGCAGACACACAGTGCCCTTCCTCTCAGTCTGTTTGCCTCCAGGCAGAACAGTTGAGAAGATAGTGTTCCCTGTTCTTGTCACAGCTTCTTATTGAGGGTACTCTATGTGTCCCTCTTCCCTCCAGGAGACAAAGCCAGTAACTTCAAGAGGGCATTTATTAATCAGTTTTCAACTTTGGTGTTACAACTGTTCACACCCTCAATTAAAGCATCTTCCCCTTCTTCTTCATGTATGTACCTGTATGTACACGTTGTGCCTGACAAATGTGGTCACCTTCTACAATGGCGTTACAACACTGGTGGATAAGGGAAGAACAACTGACATCATCTNGAAGTGATTCTCCCCCTCTACTCTGCTCTGGTGAGACCCCATCTGGAATACTGCGTCTCAGCTCTGGAGCCCACAACATAAAAAGGAGACGGATCTATTGGAGCAAGTCCAGAGGAGGGGCACAAAGATGCCGTACCTCTTCTATGAGGTCGGGCTGAGAGAGTTGGGATTGTTCAGCCTGGAGAAGAGAAGGCTCCAGGGTGACCTTATAGCAGCCTTCCAGTACCTAAAGGGGGCCTACAGAAAAGATGGGGAGGGACTCTTTATCAGGGAGTATAGTGATAGGATGAGGGGTAATGGTTTTAGACTGAAAGAGGGTAGATTTAGATTACATCTCAGGAAGAAATTCTTAACTGTGAGGGTAGTGAGGCACTGGAACAGGTTGCCCAGAAAAGCTGTGGATGCCCCACCCCTGGAAGTGTTCAAGACCACGCTGGAGGGATGGGGCTTTGAGCAACCTGGTCTAGTGGAAAGTGTCGCTGCTCATGGCAGGGGGGTTGGAACTAGATGATCTTTAAGGTCCCTTCCAACTCTAACCTTTCTGTGATTCTATGAAATTCAGCAAGGACGAATGCTGAGCTCTGCCCTGGGAAAGCAGAGCCCTGTAGTGATGCGGGCTGAGTCTGGGCAGCAGCTCTCAGGGAGCATCCAGGCAGCAAGCTGAGCAGGCGCCAGCCATGTACACATGCAGTGAGGGCCCGCAGCACCCTGGGTGGCATGACCAGTATGTGGCACTAAGAGCCAGGTGAGGGATTATTCCCTCTTCTCTGCATTCAGACCACATAAGGAATACTTCCTTGAATGCAGGAAAAATATTTATAGACTGGTGGGAGTTGAGGGAAGGCCACCAAGATGGTGGGGCTGGAGCCCTTGCCCTGTGAGGAGAGCCTGTGGGACCAGGCTGGTTCTGCTGGGAGGAGGGACAGCTTTGGGAGCATCCAAAAGCATCCGAGGCACTGACAGGAGGGGATGGAGGAGACACAGCCGGGCTCTTCACAGTGGTGTGTGGCGGAAGGGCAAAAGGCAGTGATACAAGCTGAAACACAGGAGGATCAGTCTGAACATAAGGAGAAGCCTTCTGCCTGTGAGGACAGCCCAGTGGTGGAGCCAAGGGCCAGGGAGGCTGGGTTGCCTCCATCCTTGGGGTTTTTCACATTCTGACAGGGTAAAGCCCCGAGCAGCCTGGTCTGGGCTCCCCAGCTGAGCCTGCTCTGGGCAGGGGCTGGGACTGGAGACTTCCCCAGGTCCCTTCCTATTTAAAATATTCCATTATTTTGTTTTTCTACTAACCTACATACTATCTCTCTTTTTTTTTCTCCACTTAGATAAATTACAGTCTGGAGTCCTCAGCACAGGAAAGACATGGACCTGTTAGAGCAGATCCAGAGGAGGGTCAGAGGCCTGTGAAGAAAGGTTGAGAGAGCTGGGGTTGTTTATCCTGGAGAAGACAACGCTCCAATGGAGACCTTGTTGTGGCCTTTCAACAGATAAAAGGGGCTTATATGAAAGGCAGAGAAAGACTTCAGCAGGGCCTGTAGTGACATGACAAGGGACAACAGTTTTGAACTGAAAGAGGGTAGATTTAGACTGGACGTAAAGAAGAAAATTTTTTTACTATGAGGGTGGTGAGCCACTGCAACAGGTTGCCCAGAAAAGCTGTGGATGCCCCATCCCTGGAAGTGTTCAAGATCAGGTTGGATGGGGCTTTGAGCAACCTGACCTAGTGAAAGATATCCCTGCCTGTGGCAGGGGGTTTGGACCAGATAATCTTTGGAGGCCCCTTCCAACCCAAAACATTACGTGACTCTATGATACAGTATGTGCATTTATAATTATACCAATGATAATGTTTATTCTTACATAAAATCTACAGCCAACCAAGGGCATTTGGACTATAAGGTGGTATATCTAAATTGTTGAAAGGCTCCTTTAAAATTATTTCCATTTACTGTTAATAGAGGGAGATTGGTACCAGCTTTGCTCCTTGGAGGAAAAACTCCTCATCCAGGAAGAAAAAAAGCCTGTTCTTAAAGGAACAGCGACATAAGGTTTATAAGAGGGTGCCTGGATGCTCAAAGCAACATTTCATTTACTTGGACACTCAGTGTATGAGAAAGGCCCAACACCAAGAGGTTCCTAAAGGGTTTGGCAAAAGCCCCTTGCATGGAGAAACCATGGGGTTGGACCAGACGACCTCTCAAGGTCCCTTTCAACCTCAAGAATTTTGTGAAACTGACTCAATCTTGCTTTCCCCGCTTCAACTCCTTTTGAAGACAAAACTGTATATCCAGTGTTGATTTAGGCCCTGAAAGGTTTGGCAGATGTCTAATGCATCGCATTGTCAAGGGAAGAGCCCAAGTCCTGATGTTTTATTGTTAACTACTGTAGAATGTGAACCAGGAAGGAAGACATTGCACAGATGGAGAGAGAAAACTTTCGTTCCTCCCTCAAAAAATATCTGTAACTGCAAAACAATAAAGGATAAAGAAAATTTATCTGAGAACCAAAACTGTGGCTAATCCTGAACATAATTCAACTTAAAGCAAGGCACTGTAGAATTCTGTTGCACAGTTGCAAGACAGTAGCAAGTGCCTACTGTAGTCACCCACTCCCAATACCCGAGATAATGCAAAGAGAAAGGGCTGTTGAGCACAGAAAAATCCCAGTAGACACGCATAGTAATTCATTTTTACATATGTGGTGTGCAGATGTCCAAGGGAGCTTAGGTAAGAGACAGTCAAAAACTAACTGAGTACTTTAATCCCTTACTTCACTGGCTACACAGGCTGAAACAGTCTTATTCACACATTTCTATAATAATAATAACATTTCTAGGCTGCCTTGCTTGCAGTGGTCCAATAGACCATCAAGCGCACCGCCAAGCCACATCCTAATCTTAGATGTGTACACTTTCACAGAAGCTTCATCTTAACTCATCCTCTTATTATACACTAACAAAAAGTGACATCAATGAAAGCAGTACTAAGTTGTCACACCTAAGAGAATTTTTCAAGGAAGACGTTTTAGATGCTTTTGTATTTCGTACAGAACTAGAAAATAAAAATAATAATAAAAAAGAAATTACTATAGTGTTCTACTTCTATCTTCTCATGTCCTACCCAAAGGATGTAAAAACCACATGAAAATAACCCCACCCCAAACCTAACCAGGTCCCTAGCAAGCATGAAACTTCTGAGTGGGGACTAATATAGTCGCAAAAAATAATTCAAATATTTAGATGAATAGGCAAAGTGAAAGCTTTAGCTGCTCATGAAAGCTGAAAGAAAACTGCTTTACCTTGGATAGCCTGGGTGGTGCTGGCTAAGCCTACCCTGAATGCATCCTCTGCATTGCTCAAAAACTAAGCCCTCCTGTGGCATTTTGTACTGTTTTGTAGACCACCCACTCAGACGTGGATACACAAACCACATGTGCTAGCAATGTCTGCCCTGCACTGAAAGCAATATCGGCATTACGACCTTATTACTTGCACAGCCAGGCTTTTAATACAACTTATTTATCTTTTCAGTAACTTTGATTTCTTAATGGTTTGCATGTAGTGTCTCTACTGGCCATTAGATGCTTAAGGATTTCAAAGAGGAATATGACTGTTGGGAAAACACCATTATCAGAGGGAAAATATTTTTAGAATATTTTTCCTCCTCTTCTTCAGAGACAGGCTTTATTTCTAGGTCTTACTAAAAAGATGTTACTGACAGCTTCACAAACCTACTATTTCCTAAACAGGACCCAGACCTTGAATTCTGTCCCTCTGTAAGCAATGATAAAAGGTAATAATTTATTCCTGTGATAAGAATGGTAAAGTTTACTAGCTTTATAGCATCAGTTCTGTGAAGGAACTGAACATGACCCATTTGATGTAACATTCAGGAAAGGGTTACGTCCAGTCAGAATTATATTGAATGATGATTAAAATACATCCTCTGCTGTATTCACAGACCTACATTTGGTTTTGCTTAAATTTCTAGACTGGAAAAATTAAAAGTAATGAAGAACAAAAAATGTTAGATTATCACTTTGCAGTAAAATCAATCAGGCTAAGGTAAAACAGAATATAAATAAGACACAATATTCAAACAAATGTTAAACAGACATTAGCATTTCAAACTGTAAGACAAGCTTAGATTTTTGTATGATGCTGCAATACATCTCTCATCAAGTCAGCAACACAATTATTACAGCAGCGAACCAAAGAAGCTGTCACTCTGCAAGCTGTCACCCTGTCTTACAGCAGACAGAACTGCTGACCAGCAAACTGTATTATCTATGGTAATGTAAGAAACCACATCCAGCTACTAAGAGACCTCTTCTTTACTGTTTTATTTTTTCCTTAGTTCTCTCCCTCCCCAAAACGTATTGTTCTCACTGCGGTAATACTTCTGTTTCCTGTCTAGCCACAGTAGCATTCCTTGCTGCTCAAGTAAATGCAAGGCCCTTCTAAGATTGTGCTTTGATGTTAGTTTATCTGCTTGCTCAGACACAGAGCCAGCCTTGAAATGTAATAGGTTAGCTGTGTTAATGCACTGATTAACTCCCAAGCACACAGAAGAACACTGCAGTTTTAGTCACCATCACCTGTTCGGAAGCCTTTTATGTCAAACAGCAAAGCTTCTTGGTACAGTATACAGAATAGCTTCCTGGAGTACACTGTATTCTACTACGTACTGCTTCACAATTAAGAAAACTATTGTGGCTCATAAAAACACATGCCTTGCTCTTGTTAAACTCTGGAACATGTTTTGCACTGCTTATTTTTGCATTCCTGCTAGCTCCTGCTATGGCTGAAAGCCTAACAAAATTTTCAGGCTAAGTCTCAATTTCAGTGCATTGCACTAGAACCAACAGTGCAAATCAGTGGACCAATGAGCAAACACAAAAATAACAAGTCCCTCTATAGACTGAAACAAGAGTTTGCTAAAAGATACACTGTTTGCTGTTAAACTGCAAGTGGTAAGACGGGATATGATGTGTATGAGCAAAGATCGTATGAAGCAAATCAAACATCCTAACACATCAGAGCAGTGTCTGGAGTAAGATAATGATACAACAACTGCACAGGGCAGTTTTCAGACCATTCTACGGCTTTCCCATTCATTTTGCAAACTAAGTAATGGGGCTAGAAATCAACAGGTTGTTCAAGAGACCCCAAAACACTAGTATAGCTTCTAAGAAAACAACATGATACTTATCAAGTAAGGACCAAGGACCCAAAACAGATTGTGAACACACTTTATTTCACTGTGAGAATGGGAAAGGGGGAGAATGAGTCAGGCAAAACCCGACAACTTTAAATTTCCTTCCTCCAGACTGGAAGAAACCTTAATAGAAATATACTGGGGCTCTCCAAATGCACTGTACTGTGCGTACTCTGCTTCTGAAAGAACAGACTTAACCTAAAAACACCCAACCAATGTAAAGAAGAGAGAGAGAAATGACCAACCATTTCTCATGATCCAAAGGCTGAACACTAAGCATGGGTTTTGTTTTAACTTGGAAGACTCTCCTCACTTCAGTGTATGCACCTTCCTCCTTTCTTGGTCCTTCTCCTTAGCATGGACTAAGATAGCCTTCAAATCTAGATAATACCGAAATTTTTGTAAAAACTCTCAGTGCATTCAAACTTCTAAAAAGATATTAAAACTTAGCTACCCAATTGGACACCAACTTTCTCAGGTGAAAAGTTAGTGGCGAGACGAAAACTGTCCTTACTATTGGATACAACTACTGTTCTAATAACAGAGATTCACTTCTGCTGAAAACTATTTTTTAGATATTGCAACTTATTGCTAACCTCTGTCTGGTCACTTCAATGAATTAATCCAAATTCTCACATATAACTTAGTTTTTGAATAGCCTGATGTTAAGTAAAAATCTAAAACATTTACTGCCAAAACACTTTAACCCATCCCAAAGATCAATGCTCATATATGTTAAAGACTTGGAAGGGTATCTTAATACTTTTTCTTTAAGAGAAAGATGAATGGCTGAAATTAATTGAACAAAGTTTTATTTTGTTTCTGCATACAAAATTAGATGAAAACAGCTAATTTTTTTTTAAATTAAGATCACCACTTAGTAACTCTTATTCTATCAGAATTTTGTGGAAAATGCAACACACATGCACAAACACAACTGCAGTTTATCTTCTTCCCTCTCCTGTCGAATTAGAAAATTTAAGACTTTAAGGATGACCCACAATTTGCATGAAATCCAGCAGTAACCTGATACTGCAATTGCTGTCATCTCCCTTTTATTCCTATTCTCCTATTTGCTGTTTTCTTCTGCCCATGTTCTCAGTGTATAATAAAGCTTATCTAGTATTTCAAGGGTAAAGTGATTCATTTCACCATTTCTAACAAAACAGTGCAATATTCATACTAGAAGTATCATGGGATTCTTCCCCTCCTGAAACTCAGTGAGTTTTTACCACAAAACTTAGAAAAGTCAAAATGGACAGAATTCCGTATGTGTCTGGTACAACTAAAAGATAGAAGTTGAACACACACTAGTAGACCAAAGGTTTTTAAAGTTGCTTTTAGATTTCCAAACATTTTCATATAAAATAATCAATAAAAATTGAATTTTATCCCCTTCACATGCTCCCCTTCTTCATCCCCACCATCACCTGCCTTACGTCAAAAGTAACTTCAAAATAACACTCCCACTCCCTCCCCAATTGCACATTAAGACATGGACTTAAAAGAACAACATAACGCTTCAAGTATGCTTCATGCCAATCGTCAATAAGAGTCATAACATTACTGAAAAAGTACACTTGTTCTTAGGAAGCCTGGGAAGGACTTCCTGTGGAGTGTGGTCAAACAACGTTTTAAATAAGAAAAAAGCCCCTCAACCCAATCTGTATCCCGCCCTCTCAAAAAGAGTAAAGTGTAAAATTTTCTTTGGACTTAAAGAAACAGTATTAAGATCTACCATCTGAATAAGAAATAACCCCAATAGGAATTTAGTTTTACAGTGCTGCACAAACAGTGCGTGTGAAACAGTAAGTCATACAGACACTACTGTTCAGCTCTACACATACAGACTACATGTGGCATATAAGCATACATATGACATACTGGCCTGTCCAGAAACAAGATACATTTTTAAGGCTGGTAAACCTGAATAAACCTTTGCATCCAGAAGTATTTTTTAAATTATTTTCTCTTTTCATTGGGGGATTCGAATTTTTAATAGACGTGTGATGATTTCATCAAGAAACCATCAGCAATACGAAAGCACAGAGCACTGATGTGAAATTGAGTACACATCCCCTCATTTGATCATGCATAAACAAGGATCTGGATTTTAAGAAATTAATGGATGGTATGAAAGAATACTAATTTTCATAGAGAAGAAATCCTTCTGGAAACACAAGCAGGTTATTGAACAGATACCAAAATCTGGAAAGTATAAAAAGCATATATGCATATGTGTGTGTGTATATATATAGACACACACACAGGTGCATGCATAGGTGTATATACACACACACACGATATATCATATATGTATTTATTCCAACATGTAACTGTGTAAAACCAGCTTTTCTTCTTTTCAAATAAATGGTTTTAATTTAGCAGTTGTAAAAAAAAAAAAAAAACACAAAAAACCAAAAAAACACAACCCACTAAATTCTCCTGTCCATANACAAAACCAGAAACAAAACCCCAAAAGAAACAAAGCAGACCATATACTATATGAACAAACAAAAATGTTATGTGAACAGTTTTATGATAAAAGTGAGTCACATGCTGGCAGCAGCAGAATGCTGAAACTCATAGTAATAAATACCTCCAAATTATGAATTTTCTACAACATTTCCTTAGAAGACAGGACCAGTAATTCTTCTTTTACAATGATCCTGCAGAACATCTTCACTCATATATATTTAATTTTATAACATTAAAACAGACACAAGAAAGTAGACTGCAAAAGATGCTGGATTCAGGACAGCATATGTAATATTTTTTGTTAAAAAGTCCTACTGGTTTATTCACTAAGGCTAGACAGCAAGTCATATGATCCTATTTGGTGCATTTTCTACCATGGTCAAGATCAATAAATGGACAGAGCCAAGGACCTGTGGTCCAACCTGCTGTGATCCAACCCACTGTGGTAGATGGGAAACAAAATACAGGACCACTGTTTGGTCCCCAACTTTGTATCTTGTTTCCTGGAACTGTGGAAGTGGAAAAAAGACTAGTGTTTTAAGTGACTAGAGAAAGATTGCAAGAAGTGGCATTTTAATGTGAATAAGGTTTACTAGGCCTATGATAGTACTACATCGAAAGAGCTCACATGGAACCCCAGTACTTGCAACATCTGGTAGTGTCATTCCATCACTCACTGACTTTAGAATACATGTACGCAATAATAAATAGATCAGTTATGTAATAAGGCAGTGTGTTGAACGTGCATTCATCTTGTGGACTGGAACACCACACAGAGAGATACATGATACCATACACATTCATTAAGACCAAGGTTTTTTCGTTTGTTTTTGTGTTGTTGGTTTTTCAAGGCTATCCAGGCAAACTTCCAGAGCACTTTCTTCTTGAGAAGAGCGGTCCTCTGAGTCTTGTCGCTTTTCCTCTCCCTTGTCAAGAGATGATGACTGGCTTTAAGGAAAAATAAAGCTGAAGAGGGTTGTTTTGTTTTTCCATCCCCCATGTTGGTTGCATCATTCTGAATGTTTAATTTAAAGAACATCTTTTGATGCAGCCAGATGCTGAATCCTCAGGAGGTTCCAGATGTTTCCAGATAACTTTGTAGTTTACGGACTGTGGTTTTGTCCAGTGAGCAAAGATCAAAGTCAAAGGTTGTATTTGTGATATGAAAGTGTCCAGTTTCTTCTATAAGATTTACTATCTGAAAGGAAAGAAAAGATGCAGTTGAAAATTTCAGCAGTTTTACATGCCCACTGAATGTATTAACATGCCACTAAGTATATGAAAGGCATAAACCAAGCCCAATCAGCCCAATGCTTGCAGGTTAAACCATTATCACTCACTTCCTTTCTGATATAAGCTCTTGTCCAGACTACAGTACCTAGGGTTTTCTTTAGATCATCATCAATCATAATGCTAGCCTACCCATCTGCTGCTCCAGCAAACATTATCATTGAACAATTAAGAATATATTTTTCAAATGTTAAAAGAAAATCTGCGTATTTTCTAAGTCAGTTTAAAAAAAAAAAAAAGAGCACTCCTTCCCCTTCAAGCCCAAACAAATGAAAAAAAAAACCGAGGTAGATCTCTGGCTGGAATATTTACTGTGTGCATAGCTGCTAAGCAGGTTACTTTAGAGAATAATTGGCATAAGCCTTTCTGCAAGCAAGGGAACGAAATAAATCCCTATAGAATCTAGTCCGTATCAAACAAAAAAAAGTATTCAAGAGCTCTCACATCAACTGTTAGTTCACATACTAGCAGTCATTTCTTGAGTAACAGACTTAAATCAATTTTTTTAAACCAAACCAACCATGAAAGATTCCTACCAGTGGCATAAGATCACTTCTTCTGGTGACTATTTAATCTATAATCACAGCTTTCATTCAAACAGGAAGCAGAAGAGCTGTTAGGAGTTCTCGAGAAGAACAGACACTAAAATGTCACTCCTATGAGGAAAGGCTGAGACAGCTGGGACTCTTCGGCCTGCAGAAGAGCAGGCTCAAGGGGGAATCTCATCAATGTGTACATTGGGGTGTAAAGACGACAGAGCCAGGCTCATTCCAGTTGTGCCCAATGACAAGAGGCAATGGGCAGAAAGAGAAATACAGAAAGCTCCCTCTGAAGATCAGTAAAAAGTTTTTTCCTGTGAGAGTGACCAAGCACTGGCATAGGTTGCCCAGGGAGGTTGTGGGGTTCCCATTCTTGAAGACAGTCAAAAGCCATCTGGATGTGGTTCTGGGCAACTGGCTGTAGATGTCCCTCCTTGAGCATGGGGAGGTCAGACCAGACGACCTCCAGAGGTCCCTTCCAACTGCAATCATTCTGTGATTCTGTGAAATCAACAGTACTTGTCTAACTTGTGCCTTTCTGCAGTTTTGACATTTTTGGTCTCTGAACTGTAGTCTACGTTTTTAAAGAGCAGTCATACTCAACACTGAATTGCTGT
Source organism: Burhinus bistriatus (assembly GCA_013397275.1). NCBI lineage: Eukaryota > Metazoa > Chordata > Aves > Charadriiformes > Burhinidae > Burhinus > Burhinus bistriatus. The sequence goes on along the minus strand of VYXH01000677.1, from coordinate 65,138 downwards.
AACAAGCAACTCCAGATAGATTAAGTTCTAGGATATGCACCTACCTAGAAAACCCATTCAGCATCTTGGAAAGCCAAAGCATTATTTGCCAGATAGGGCTAACATAGTGCTGACACAATATGGCTATGAATCTCTTCTGTGCTGTTTCATTCCAAGAGACAGACATCCCAAGTGAGTACCCAGAAAGGTGCTCCATCCTGAAGTGGGCCTCTGGGTAGTGTCATGGACTGACAGAACATTGCTCTTCTGCTCAGTCTTTCCAACCATCCCTTCTGTGGCACTCAGACTAGGCTCAATGTCCTGTTTGCACCTTTCAGTTTGAAATCTATTTCGTTCTAGAGCTTCTACATATATCTCCACTGAAGCCCTGCTGCTAGATATTCCTTGCTTGTTTGAGCTTTATTACTCTGACTGTAATTCCTTTTCCACAGCTGGAAGAGATACAGATGTACGCACATATGGCTTACAAAGCATACCTTAAAATGACAAATCTGGTAGGAATACACCAACTTGAAAAAGAACAATGAATTTAAACTAAATATTTTGTAATTTCCCGCTTCTCATTTCATTACATAAGCAGATGTTTTTTCTCCTCAGACCACACAAGAGAAGACTATGTTGGTGAAAACTGAAGTAACTTCATGTGTATCGTCAGAGATGGAATGACACAGCCCAGAGTGGATTAAACAGAATGGAAACAAGATAAAATAATAAGAGTAAAAATCCCCTTTCCAATCACCTCCCAGTTTCCAGTTTGGGAAAAAACCAACCAACCAACCAACCAAAAAAACCCCAAAAAACCAAAACCGACCAAAAAGTAAAATCTTTAATTTGGTTTCCAGCTGTTCAAAACTCTGAAAGTACTTAGGAACAATCCTGCTCTTATTAACAGTTCATGTAAATCTGTGCCTTTTGGCTTAATTTTTTTCCATTTGGGAATTTTTAATCTAAATTGCAAACTTCATTTGTCCACTTGTTGATTCACAGATTCTTGTAACACTTTTCCATCACCTACTGTTCTGCAATTAACACGAGAGAAAAAAAAGAAAATCAAATGGGACAAAACTAATTGTTACCAGAACAAAGCTTTGATATGTGTTATTTGTCATTCTCATTTTTGGCACTCTCTTGAGCCTCATCTAAGAGAGAAGCTAAGGAGTCAATCCAGCCTCTTTTTGTAAAGTTAGGAACCAAATCGCAGGCTTGTCTCCCAAATATCCACTGTGTGATAAATAAATGGCTGCACAAGAAGTTTACGGAAGCCGAGGCCAGGAAGATGTAGCTACACTGAACAATTCTGTCTAACGCTTCCTTGTGTTACGATGGCAGAATACCACCCCTCATAATGCCAGTAATACATGTGATTTTACAAAGAAAGAGAGTGTTAACACATTTTTATATCTTTAAAAATTGATAAGTGCTTTTATTGATCAGGTTCTGCTTTGGGCTTTTAAGCTCTAGGCCATGGGAAATATAAACATACCCATCATCCCTCCCTCAAGAAATATAGCCACTATGTCAGGGCACTTGGTAAATCAGACTGAAATGGAACCCAAAAATTTTAATGGATTTACAAAAAATGTAACAAGATAAACCCAGACAGCTCTATGAAAAACACCTGCCCATGTGCCAGTCGATGAGGAATTAATGACTTATAATATTAGCATACACATCCTTATGCTATTCAGAAATACTTGAAAAAGAATAAAAGGTTGAGATTAGTTGCCAGGAAGTCTGACAGTTATAATACTAAAAATACAGCATTAAAATGTTTTATTCCGAGAGCTCAGGCTGCAAAGAACAAAAATATCCCATTTGTTCCTGCTGTAGTAAGCTTTGCTTTTCTGCTGTAATGTACATCTCTGTTTACATAATGTCTCTCCAGCTCAGGTTCATTATTATCCATCACAGTACAACTATTTATCTGCCTTTAAACAAGCAAACGAGTATGTGTGTTTAAGGAAGCCAAAGTGCATCTAATGACATAGTCATTTTTCAATTTATAGGGGGTTTTAGGCCATTTGATAGTTTCCAGACCTGCAAGCTGCCCCTTGCAGAAAATTCTCAGAAGATCGTTGCCATCTGAAGTTAAGCACCTTGTGGACATAAGCAATGTAATTTTCAGCAGTGCTGCATACTCTCAATTTCTTCCTTATTTCTGTGCTGTCTAGTGCACTGGCTTTAACGAGATTTTTCACCAGCTGAACATAGGACTTCTGATGCCTCAAAATAAGAGGCAAAGTCTCACCAGAAATCTTGTTGCTTTTCATGGGGTCATGCTAACATCATCTGCACTGAAAATGCAGAGTTAGGAACCCAGCTTTAGCCAGCTAAATTTGAATATGTGAGACATGCAGCATTAACATCTGATTGCAGACTCAGTTATCCCTACTATTTCTCTGCAAATCACAGGGTTAAAAAAAAAAGCCTCATCACTGTAAATCCTAAACCTTTTCTTTACAATGAAAGAGGTGGGAGAGAGATTCCTTTTTAAAATGTAATTTCAGACCAATTTCTGCCTAGCCATGGTCCAATATTCACATAAAAATTGCTCAGGTGATTCTCACAGGACTAATTTCTTGGTCAAATGTTCTTTTACACCTGCCTTCTCCCTCTTGGGCAATTCTTACAGAAGTATCATTTTACATCAGGATTACTTAGCTACATATCCAGGCACTGCCAGTTCAGTATCACACCTCTCCTGTCTCCTCCCTCCTTTTTGTGGATTTATTTCAGCTTCCTTTAACAAAGTGTCTCAAAAAGAAAAGCCTCTCTTGGGAAAGAGCCACATTCTCAAACAGATAGATTTTTCTCATTTCCATCTCGGCTGCATTCCTGTTTGCTGTCATGCCTATGGACTTGGTAACAACTGAGATTGCAAAAACCTGTCCTCTCCTTTTCATATCCCTCGGCATAAGTTTCAAAAGCCAGTGCTTTTGAATGATCAATGCATTCATTCTTCTCTTCCAAGTACCTTCTTTAAAAATTCCCTAAAAGTCTCTGGGTAGCAGACTTTGACATGTGCAAGAGATTATTACCTGCCGTAACATAAACTAAAGAGATGACAGTCACCACTCAGGAACACAGAACCCCATCACCATTCCACATCAACACCGCCATCATCTTTAAAACTCTTGCAGCTATCCACAGTTTTCTGTTGCACGTTTTTGCACTCAACCCCTCTTTTCATGTAGTAACCACCATCCCATTCTGCAGTTTTATTATCCCTTGCTCTCCTGACCCTTTTACTTCCTATAGTCTCTGTATACTTGTATTCCTTGATCTAGAAGTTTCGCATTCATTCCTAAAACTTTCTCAGCTCTGTACTCCTTTTATTTCTGTCCTCACTGGAAGTATTTCACATTAATTACATAGCTGCAAAGCGGTATGGACATTTAAGATGGGATGACAGTTTATTTGTAACACAGAGGAGCACTGATTCTCTCCAAGGTATCCATTCAATATTGTGAACATATTTCTGTAAACTGATAAAATCATATGAACTAATGAATTGCAGAATATTAAGGGATTAAAGGCTTTAAAACTAAACTGCATTATTTGTTTTATAACAGCACAGACCACTTGCTAGAGCCGACTGGCTAACAGACAACTGGTAAGTAACTTGGCTCTTCCACTGAATTCTGCTAGACCTCTGTAGCCAGTATTATGCAGTTACCAGCTATCAGTACAGAATGGCACCACTGTCCTAGCCTGCACCATCCAGCCGTCACTGGGGCTGTATCAACAGCCTGCACACACTCCAAACAAAGGGAAACAATCTGTAAGAACAGTCCCCCAGGAAACAAGGCAACACTGATTCTACATCAACCTAACTTTTATAATATAACTAATGAAACACTACGCTATGAGATTTCATGGACTACAGTATTAAAACTATACTCTTCACATGAGTCGTGAGGCGAAGGTCAATGAATGAATGTTTTCTCTTGTCTGATAAATACACTCAGGAGAAAAGAAAAAGTCTACAGTTCAAAATGCACAAGAATATGCTATTCTTTTTTCATTTAGTCAGAATACGATACTCAATTTCCAGCTCAGTTATGCCTCTTTTCACACAGTTTTTCCTTGTATTAGTAAATTCTCATGAAGTAGATCATAACAGTACTCTAACATCAGACTGAAGAAGCTTTACTGGACCTTTGTTTTTCTAACAAAGGTAAATATTTCTTCCCCACTTAAATGCTANTGTAGTGAAGAGCCCAAAACTGAACACAGTATTCAAGGTGCAGCCGAGTACAGAGGATGACAGGAGGATTCCGATTGGAAGGGATTTTGCTAGTTCCAGCCTCTGCCCAGAGCCAGCTCAGCTGTGTTGTCAGATCAGACTACTCCAGGCTTATCCAGTCAGGATTTTAAAAGCTCCAAGGATAGAGACAACACAGTCTCCCAGGACTCTGTTCCACTGCTAGACTAACCTCATGGGAAAAAGCATTTCTTGCTTGATTTTACCTTTGCTTTGCAGAAAAGGTTTTGAAGAAGTTTTTTTTTTTTTTTTTTTTTTTTTTTTTTTTTTTTTTTTTTTTTTTTTTTAAATTTCACATGAACCACCTAAGCCCCATGCTCTGCAGGCTGTCAATAAAGCCCTAGTGAAAGCTGGATTTATGGCCAGACTGTGCAGGCTAGGCCAGTGGTGCAGTTCTGTACTAATAGCTGGTAACTGTGCAATACTGGCTACAGAGGTCTACCAGAAGTGAAACCAATTCAAAAGCTATGCCTTGGACAACTGGGAAAGTAAGTGGTCAGGAAGCAAAGCCAGTGCATGAATTTACAATACAGTGGCTTTTTCAGATTCACTTGTTGTGTGAACTCTCTAACAACTAGTGAATAATGTAAAGTGGAGAGGGTGTTGCAATTCCTACCTCAAAAGGAATTCCTACTGCACAGTAATTTCCCCACATAGAGGAAAAATTGCCTCTGCCACCATCCTGAAAGTGTGCTTTGGTTCCCTTTGTCTACAAAGGGGAACTTGGGAAACAACAGTACATCAAATATGAAGGAAAACCAATACGCATCATTGCATATTGTAACTTACAAAATCTGACAAAGCTATCAGAATTCCTCTTTAACTAAGAATATCCTTAACCAAGGGCTTCCTTTTGGCTGACATCTCAATTTTTTTCTCATCTTCACTCACAATATTGAGCCTGAACTAATAAACAGATTAACGCTGGGGCTTACAAAATATTTTTAGCACACTTATCCAAGTGTTGAGAAATTTGATGAGTGATTGCAAACACTCAGAAGTGGTAAAAATGTCCCTCTTCACAACATGTCCACAACTGGTACATAATTGCACTAAATGTAATAAAACCATCTGTTTTACAATTGCATCTGCTTTGTTTACAGTGCATCACAATTTGTAATCCAATAGTACCTGACAATGACACCCAAAACAAAGAACACTATACTTTGTTCTTACTATTGCATAACCTTCCAATAAATTCAGAGCATTCTTGGTTTGTACATTTTCATATTTTACTCCTTCCATGTGTTTTTGCCCAAAGTGAGTTTTGCTTTGAATTCCATGTTTTCTGTTTGCCATAGAAAACATCTTTAATTGTTTCTGAGAAAATGACAGTCATTTTCAGGAAAAAGCAACAAGATTTTTATCAAGTCAAGGTGCATGGCTGTATCCATTCTCCCATCCTCTTTTCATAATTATTGCAATAGTATGTTGAAAAACATAACAACGAATTCGTGAGAAATTTAGCTCAGATAGGCATTTTCTAGAAATTTGTCATTTAGTGTGACAACGCAATTTAAAATATGTGTAAATATTCCCTAAGCTGCACTGAAAGTGGTAATGGGCTGTATACAGATTATACAGGCTTGAAGGCTATTAAACCTGATTATAGAGTTTTAGATGAAGGGAAAAAACATACAGTGACTTAAAAATTTCAATGAGCATGCTGTGATATTGCATGAGAGTGCTCCTCACCTGCTGCAGTACATGTCTCTCTCTCAGTGTCATTAATCTTCTGTGGAGCTCTACTAGTTCATCGAGATATGCCTAGAAACAAATCCCCC
>VYXH01000677.1:29523-57135 GCA_013397275.1 Burhinus bistriatus | reverse complement strand
GTGAAGTTTGATGTTAATTTCTCTTGCGCTTATATGGTACCCTTCCTCCAATGCCATACAAAGCCATTTACTACCACATATACAAACTAAGAATGCTTCATCCAGTACTGAACCACAGTCAGTAAGAGCATGTCAACAAGCAGCTGAACACCATGCTTAATATGAAAATTTTAGGACTAAGGTGAGGAGTATTTGGGGAAACAGAACTGTTGATTGTTCTTCCAATTTTTTCACACACAACACGCATTTTTTTTTTGAAGCTAAAAGTAGAGTTTAAAAAAAAGTAAATCACCATGTCATTCCCAACCTGGAATATGATCAGTTCTTCTGAAAAACATCAAAGGAAAATAAATGATCACAGACGATGGGAGATTTTTTTTTCACATTTCATTGTAAGAACGACTATCACTAGCATGATTATCTCCAGAACCACACTGGACAGTCACAACACAGGACAAAACTCAGCAAATAAACCGAGGAAATACGGCCTGTAAAAGCAAGTCTTCTAGACTAGCACGAAGCCTCACTGACACCTTTCTGTAAGTTCCCTCTCATTGCTACTTCCCTTGGTATAAATTACTAAAATTGCATATATGGTCCCCAGGGTGACCAGCACCATAAGAATACAGCAGGCAGGCTATTTCCCTTTATATAGAAAGTGACTGCATATCTGAGTTAACCTTACCTACGGATTTACTTAGCCAAGAGTGATACATGTCCAGAAAGCAAAACATACTTTTCCGAAGAAAAATCCCAGTTCTTTGATTCAGCACCCCCTGGGGTTACTGCTGTGTAGGTCAGTGGAAGAAAAACTCTTGTTTTGAAAAACAAACAAACAAAAAAACCCCCCAAAAACAAAAAACAAAACCGGACCTCTAGGCATGGATCCAATACCTTTTAGATGCTTTCCTTGTTTTTAAAGGAAGAAAATTCTTGCATAGAACCTTAGCAAGGACACAATGTATTTTAAAAAGTTGCTTCCTTACAGTGCTCTTGATGCGTAGTTGAAATCTAACATCTTACGCACTGTTCCTTAGATGAGACACAGCACTGTGTCACATCTGAGGAAGCTTACAGAAATAATAACTGTCTTAGCTCTTTAGTTCTATGAAGAAACTTAGTTAACATAAGCCTGATTTCAGCAGTCAAAAGCATCATCCTGGCAAGCAGCACTATGCTACCAAGCACAGATTTCAAATGTAGTTATGGTCCATACAATTTGAATTCTCATAATGCTTCCCTAAATTTCTGATTTTCAGCTCAATTATAAAATTCAGCTCAATTAAAAAAAAAAAAAAAAAAAGGGAAGAATGTGTGTGACATTCAATTTTAGCTGGCACTCTACTATTGTTTGGAGTGTCTAAATGAGCAGGTAGACCTTCTGTTAGATCATCAAAGGAGAAAGGAACATGAAAGATGTGACTGAGTGGGCTGCTGATACTGAGATGTACAATTACTTAAGAAGTACGTTGCCTCTGTGGAAGTTAAATCTTCAAACAACACGCCACAGATAGGTGTTTTATTTTCCTTGTGTTTATGTCTCTAGTAAACACAATATTCTTCTTCTTTATAGTTTGCTTTTTTCCCCAAAAGACTCCCTCTTAAAAGCTTGTAACTTTTGTACAGATCAATTTAGAAAAGCCTACAGAGTTTGTGGTGAATAATAAAAATGTTTTCTGGACATGGAATATCCTTCCTCTCTCTGTGCAAAAACTACTCCCTAGGTTTTTTCCTCCACAGTGTATCTGAACTTAACTGACAGGAATAATGTTTTGTTCTTCCACTATGAGTAAGCTTGTATTGGAAATATCATTAGAAAAACAGTGACAACTAAATAATTTCTGCCAGATAACTGAAGCAGTTAACCTAAGAGATATGGGAAAGACTCATCCATAAAACCCACCATCTAAACCACAAACTTTTGGTAATACATGTAGACACTATTCTAACTAAAGCAGCCATTTATTGCCAGTCAGTAAATTTCATGAATTATGGCTCCCTAAAATAAGTGACAAGTTATGATTTTTTTTTTAAAGAATATCAGCCTTTCTGTTTAATTTTTACATTTAGAGAGCCTTAGTTTATTGGTGACTGAGGGTGAGGTAACTCCCAAACTCTACTTCTTATTTGTCCCTGATGTATTTTGTAGCTCCAGTTTATTTAATTTATTTTCTGTGAAAACCAGAATTACCTTACTTTCCTATCTCAAAAATAACAATGTTAGCTCTTATGGATATGGAACAAGTACTCTGAGAGTGAAGTAAAAACTATTATGTCTCCTAGTGAAGTAAAAAATATTGTATCTCCTAGATAAACACTGGTGGGGGAGAGGGGAAGAGATGAATGAATAAACTCCTGAGAATGAGCCTATTGATGCAAACTTTGTCTACTGCTAATACAAGCCCAAAGCTATATCAATTGTACAGTTTGCATTGTTTACCTGACGAAGCTAATTCATACAGAAAGGACACATTTCTTAAAATACTGATGAAAACATTACTTTGGTCTACGGTATTTGCTAAACCAAATACTACTTCTCCTGAAAAAAAAACTCTTATGTCAGTTTACAGACTAAGTAACTGCACTGAAGTAATCAGAATGTCATTATCATCTCCCCAGGACTGCATTTACGAATCCTGACTTTACCTGGTTATTGTTGGTTTTCAGTAAAGCTGGTGCAGGTTCATGATGTAGTGGTGAGGAAGCTGAACTGCCGTCACTGTCACTGCCGTCACTCAGACTAACCCTATGGAAAAACAGAGCCAAGAGATTACACCTCCAGACAAAGGGCTCTTAACAGGAGTGAACGGAGCTTGCACTCTGAGGTAGGACACTAAGAATGACCTCTTGGGTAAGCATGCCATCATTAATCAAGGTCACATAGAAGAGAGGCATCTGAGCAGGGCCGCACTCTGGAAAAACCTCTGTGTAGCATGGAGAGCGAGGCTGTCTGCCTGCACTTGGCTGAGATGACATGTCCAGTTAACAGCAGCTAACATTACAGAAACAGTGAAATATTTAGAACATTGACCTGCTGTTCCCAACATTCCTGGAGCGAGTCTGTATCTTGCTTCACAGCCACATGGAAGGAGGAAAATGTTTTTTAAAGGTACTTTTCTGCTCTTCTAAAAGCTTTCTAAACAGCTATACTTCCACTTGGACAAGTGCTTCACTGAAGAGTTCCTTGTTTCTCGTCCTAACACTCTTTTTCCTAGCTAAAATTTAAAACTTCAGTATCTCAGGAGAGGCCACATGAAAAAGCTCAGCTCCTAGTCAGTCTCACCCTTAGGAACAACTGGAAATATTTATTTGTTGGAAGAAAAAAACCCCAAACTTATTTGGGATAAAAAGAAGGTAGAGAAACATTAGCCTTAATTTAAAAANAAAAGTTGTTAAATCCCAGCTGGCAACCTTTGTGCATAGATACAATTCACTCTGTGCAGTTCTGCAAATTTTGAAAATAGCTTAACTTAAAAAAAAAAAAAAAATTAAACAAAATCTCCACACTTAAGAGACAAGTTGAGCTTCAGACAGTCCTTTATACGGTCACTGACATGAACAAATTCTCAAACAGCTAGTCATCTTGGTCTTTTTCTCCTCGATTCCAGTTGCTAAAGTGCACCAGGGAAGCAGGTGACATTGATTAACATTTTCCTATTACCTTCCCATTTAAGCAGTAGCTGACACTGGCAGTCAGGTGCTGTGCACTCACAGCAAAACCCTGTGGATCAGATAAAGAACCCACTATGAAAAGGTTCTACAGAGCCTGTTTCAGGTTTTCCATAACCTTCAACAACATTCAGATGGGAGTTTCAAGCTGCCCGAGGAACAGATGATTTTTGGAACACCCTCTTGGGTTGCAGCCAGGATGCAGAAGCATTTTTTTAAAGAAGTAATTTCTGTGACAGATGCTTGCTTTACTTCCTGTCTGCATTTTTACACATTACCTACTATATGCAGTGCAGAAATTACTTGAAATTCAGATTTCATTGATTCTGATCCAATGTAACAACCTAATTTAAAACTGTGAAGCGGAGAGATCTTGAAAATGAGACACTATGTACCAAATGGCTCATCCGGCAATTGAAGGACTTAATTTTATCTCATTTATGCCAGAGAGTAATTATGACTACTCCCCTGGAGTCACAATGGCATGAAATCAAGGAAAGCAAAATGAATGAGGATCATCATAACCATATGGATTCGTACAGAAATAGTTTGTATTGGGAATGGCTAATTCTGTTAGTTTTTAGAATAGGAACTTTTACATGCATATGCTTTAAAAAGATAGTCTGAATTCTCTGCCCATTTGCTACTCAGCACTCTTTGAGAATATTAGACCTCACCCCATTACTAACGTGCACGTCTTGGCCACCAGGCTACTTGCAATCACAAGACACTCACCTGCGACTCCTGCTTCCTCCTCGTGTATTTACAGGTCGTTCCAACTCAGAATCATTGTCATTCTCATCTGCTTCATCTGATTCATCTTCATTATCATCTGAATGCAGATCTTTCATTATAGACCTCAATGGACCTGAAACAAAAGAGACAATAAAATACACAAATGAAGTTCACTTTGCAGAGTTCCAGGCAATTCACCCAGCTTTGTAGGTGATAGAAAACTACCCTCCCCGCACAGTGCTGGGAGGGGAGAGTCTTAAACATTAAACAAATGAAGTAATGCACTTGGGGTTTACACTGCAGGGACTTATCCATTAGTTAATTTACTCACACGAACAACTCGGCTTCAATAGACTTACTCATGACAGTGAAGTGAGTCATATGTTCAAGTGTTTGCACGATTGGCCCCCTGGACTATAGCTGAAGTAAGTAAAAAACTGTCATGCCAGGGGAAAATTACTATTACTGTATTATTATTAGAAGTAAGATTTTTTTTGCATTGCTGGGTTTTAGCATTTTTTGCATTCTCAAAGGGTATTATATGTGAGGAAATATCTACAAGGACATACTGATCAGTAATGGCACATTTGTTACATTAATCCATGTATTGAGAAGCAGAGTCTAACAAATTATTCTGACTAACTCCTACCGGCCAAGGCAGTCTTTGTCTTTCTGTTTTTTACATATTTAGCTTTAGCTGTTCCCTTTATTTCAGGGTCAATTTCAGGTCAAGCAAGCTCTTTGCCAGTGTTCATATGTAAAAAGTGCATTAATCCCATGCAACATCATGCTATCTCTTCCTGAATTAACAGAAGGTACAAAGTTTGACTCACTCATAAAAGTGCATTAAATTCAGTTTGGGGTTTTGGTTTGATTTTACTCAATTTATTTTGCTGTAAAAGACAGCTACAGAAAGAGGAATACGTTTAACGTATCCGGGAAATGTAAAACTACAGCTGCTCAAAATAAGAACGGGCAAAAGCATCTTAGAAGAGGGAAGGAAGCAAGACTGATGCCTCAGGGCATTTAACTGTGAAGTATGGCCCATCTGAGACACAAAGCAGCAAGCAAAAGCAACAGTGATGGCTGCAAGAACAGCGATTACTTATGAGGGTTCTGCAATTCCTTCAGCCCAGGAAACACAAAGTACTAACGTGAATGAAGTGAGCCTCAGAGTGTTCTTCAAAGGGAGATGAAGCTTGCAACTCTGTTTGCCAACAGGGGAAACAGTCAAGAAGTGCCACTGCCAGAAGAGAAGGTAGACCTCTGTCAGGGTCATACTCCTAACCAGGGGTGGGGGGTGCGTTCCCGTCATGAAGAGGAACGGATTTATGGATTATTCCAGACCTAGCAAGGCTCAGGTCACAAGCATTTTGAATAGTTCTGTGTGAGTGACTTCAAAGACGATGTTGAGAATGATTTACCACTAAGGTTGTACTAGAACTTTTGTAAATTGGTGCAGTTTGGACGGGGTCGGATCAACAGTTTCTTTCCTCTGTTTTTACACCCTAAAGTTGGCTAGGAAGAAGCCCAGATGGTGCTGATGGGCAAATTCCTGGTGGACCAGATACTTGTACAGGTGGCAAGGAGAGGGGAGCTATACTGAAGTGCTTCTTGTCCACACAACCACCGCTGATCTGCAGAAGCAGCTCATCTGTGCTCCATTTTCTGTCCCTATTTAGGTCTCAGGCAGGCAACGCTCAGCTATTTGCAAATGGTAACTTGTAGTCTGAGTACCTAATCATCTGACCCTTGAAGGAGGGAAAGGACCTTCTTTGGCTTTTAATAGGAGCAGTAATAAACATATTCCTTTCAAAAGGGAGGAGAGAGGGCACTCTCAGCAGCATCCGTAATGTAGGACCATGTCTGGGACTCTGAATAGGCATATTGTACCCAGCTAGCTAACTTTTTCAGTAGACTTTCCTTATAATCTGCAAAGCATTAATTTTTAGGTCTTTGTTTCTAGCACTGATAGCGATGTCACTGTTAATCTCCTCCTTGCTAACACTTAATTTAAAACTCCATGACAAGTTTTTAAGGGTTTGAGAAGTTGTTGTCTCCTAAAAGGTCAGAAAAGTTAAGGAGAAACTGAAACCTAGGAGCTGCCCAGGAGCAAGTATTCTTGGTAAGGAAACAGAAGTATCAGAGTTAGCGCCAAGGGCAGAAGAACTTGAAGAACCCTAGGTTAGCCCACTGCTTATGCAAAAAGAGGTGAAAAAAGTTCATGCTGCGCTTTTGTGACCCTTGAGCAAGCACTGGAGTTTGAATGCACCAGAAAACCAGCAAGGGCCCTGGCAAGCAACTTCTAGTTAGGAAAAAAAGCTTGGACTCTGACCAGAGCACAAGATACAGCATGAACATGGCACAGTATGCCTGGTGCTGTATTTCTTTGATATACAAATGCATAGCCTGGGCAATGAAGGCATTTAGTTAACTGAAACTCCGGAAAGAAGCAGTGATCACTATTTACTGTGGCAAGAAAGAGGAGACGCATATACCACTTGTACTTCAGAGTTGTTCACATCAGAGGAAAAATCTACCATGTGTTCTTGAGAAGGTACAAAAACCTGAAAGACAGTTTGTGATATGTCGTATATACGACCCAGAAGAGACAGATGGATCCAGTCTGCTCAGAAGAACATACTAAGCCAACAGGTTTTTGCCCAACATAAGATAACAGATACAGGAATTGGTATCCAAATCTTTTGGCTTGTAATGGACAGTTCACACCACTAAGGAGGTTTTCATGAGAGCAAAAATGGGGTTTCAGCAAGAAAGGGTTCTGTTTAGCCTTAGGTAAAAATCAAATGCCTGAAACCAGTCATCAACCACAGTTCACTTCAGCTCTTGCTTTCTTTCACCTGGAGTAACGCTTCCAGAACAGACTGGAAAATCAGCACCAGTCACCTACAGAAAGGCAGCAAGACAGATACGCATCATGTGTAGATCTATTTAAAAAACAATCTGTCTGCCTGAGGCACTAATGTGCTTTCATAATCTTAGATCAAGTCCACCATTCAGGAATATAAATGGATAAAACAAATGCAATTTAAATTAGTCGAAAGTTGATTTTTTTTAATGCTGCTGATCCAAAAAATGAAACAAAAGCTGATTAAGAATGCATCAGTTGTACAAACTTATAAACCCAGGGAGAAATGCCAAACAGGAACTAAATAGTTTAATAGGTCATGTAGAATGAATCTCAACTGACTTACAGAAAACCTGCCTTGGCAAGTTTCTTTTTCTTGGAAAAAAAACGCATTTCTTTACTGAGTTCCAAGTAAACTGTAATTATTAGCCAGAAAACCAAAATGCAAACTTAAAGTCAACTTAAAGTCTAACCATCACCTTACCCTGCTATGTATCTAAAGTAAATACTGTATGCTCTTAAAACTTCCCAATAGTACGGAAAGATCATGGCCCTTTTAATGGGCCCCCCCACACAGACATCCTGGGGCTTCCCATGGGAAGCCACACCTTCCCGATCAGGGCTTCAGATGGAGCCAACTGCCATGGTACCTAACCCTGCAAAAAGGACAACCTCAGAAACACAAGCTGTTTTGAGTTTAGCATCTGTTAAGTGACTGGCATATATTTAGTGCTTCAAAACAAATGCCCTTCACACCCTTTTCTCAGATACGCATTTTCTCCCCTTTTACTTTGCCCTTACAGCCACATCTGAAAACAATGCGAGGAAAAGTCTCTGAAGCAAAACTGTGGCCAGTTCAGGCTGTGAAAGGCAGCAGAAAAGTAGTAATGAGATGCCACCGGTTCTGTTTTTATTGGCCTCTTCATTTCACACGTTCCTTTCAATTTCTTTTCCATTGTTGGTACCTTGTTGTCTGCTGTTTTGAGATGGTGTAAAACTGGAACTGGAACTGGAGCTGGAACTGGCAGGACTGGGCTGTTCAGACTTCAAAGGAAAAAAAAAAAAAAGAAGAAAATAAATAACATTTTAAGAAACTTTTTTTCCTAAACCTCTTACTATTAGTTACCACCTAAGGCATGCTGTCAAGAAAAAAGAACAACGGAACAGAAGAATACTCAAAGATCTTTATTTCATGTGTCAGTAAGGCAAACATCATGGAAATTGCTATGCGCTCAACATATGTGCACACTACTACACCATGTCTAGCTCTTTACTAAAGCCAATATCCTAACAGTAAGTTCCCAATGCCTTGTTCGAAAGGCTATACTACATGAGAGCCTAAATGAGTTTGTAATAGACCTAAAGCTCCTGTGTCCTTGTCATACTGTAGTTGCAACATTTTCCAAATTAGTAATGATGTAGTAGAATCAAAAAACACAGGAAGACCTGAGCAGACCACACTAAATGCCAGAAAATTTAAGACAGCTTGCTTTCTTCTTCCTTAGAAAACAAGTCTTAAGATGAGGATTAAAAAATAAACTTTTCTGCTGTTATTGGATTTCCCCTCATCCGAACACTTTCCATATGTATTAAGACTCTACAGATTGTAATAGCGATTGAACCAGAGAGACTGCCTTGTTACACAGGGAAATTATCTAGAACCTGGGGATTACAAAAGAGAACTAGATTTTAAAAAGACAGTTGTTAAAATCAGTTTACATTCTTTAACAAACAGTTCTATACATTGTTTTCCCACTATTGTTTAAAATGCATAAATTTATTTCTAATATTCTATAAAATTACTGAGAAAGGCCTATTACTTCATCTAAAAAGTCTTCTTATAGTGGTTATGGCTTATGAGGGTTGTACTGAGAAGTCTTGCTTCCTGTTGCAATGTTGCATATATCCATAAACTTTTTTGCTGTTTCTTAGGCTCAGCAGCTTGAAGTGCATGGGTGTTGGTACGTACTTGCACACTCATCTTGTACATGAGACAAAGAACAAATCTGGTATGTGGGCACTGGGGATGCTAACAGAGAACATAAAACAAGAGCATAGTGTCCATACAAATAGAATGGCGAAAATCAGGTTAGGAACTAATGATCAAAAAATCTACTATTGAAAAGAAAACCTGCTTACACTTTCAATTTTATACAACTGTGTTATTGTGACATGTTATCCAGGCTAATGAAAGTTCTCTGACTGTCCTTGCCTGTACAATATCCCCCGTGATTAAGTTAGAACTAAACTGTTCTCAAAAATAGAAGCAGTAATATCCAGTCACTGTAAAACTCAGTTTTCATGCACATAGGCTACCTAAGCCTAACAGTTGCTTTTTCTCCATAAATCAATCTATTGTTGCCTTTCATAATGAGCAGGCAGATTTATAGCCTTTTACTGCCTTTTCTCACAATGAGAGATGCCTATTCGGGCAACAGAACGCTTGAGAAAAAGACCATTAACATCTGCTCTCCTCAAATCAACACCAGCTCCAGTTCTCAGACAGACAGTCAAAATATGAACTCTGGACCTGACTGTATGGGTATATTCAGCTTGAATACAGGTGAATCAACCCTGTGCAAGAAAACCCAACCCAGCCAACAAAACAACCCATTTCTGAGTACCGAGAAAGATTCTTACATGGTCCACAGCATGAGACCTTTTTGGAAGACACTGCAGCATCCCTTGACACTGCTCCAAAAAATCACAGAATTCTGAAAAAACTTTTTTTTTTTTTTACTGCCTGAACTTCTGCAAAACCTCACAAGATTTTTAGCTGTAAAATAATTATGACAACATGAAACAGACTGCATTGATGAAGAACAAGAGTCAAAGCAAACTTTAAAGACATCACCATTCTGGAAACTAATTTCAGTCTTCCAGCTTCACGTTACTCTTAAACATCCGGTTTATCTGTCACTTTCTGCTTTTTGCAGCAAAATTACTAGCTGACAACTGGTTTCTGCAGATTTCCATTAACTGTCTTTTTCCTTTATTAATTTCAACATGAACATTAACTTATGTAAAATCCATTCCTTTAAAAAAAGTAACAAACACTAAATGGCTATCATATTCTGTTTAAAATACTTGAAGAACTGCTAAAACTGTAGGGAAAAAAAAACCACACAGGTGCAGGGATATTTGTCACTATTAAAACTTCACTACTTTCTTTTTGAACCAGTTTACTGGAAATGAAAAAGGGAAAAGGCCTGGTCTCATTCGTATTATAAAGCATACAAACACCAGTGAAATTCCTGCATGTCAAAATTTTCTCCCAGCATTAACTAATTGAGACTGGATCACAAGAAGAAATGGATATGAACATATACAAATGTGCCATACTATCTTCCTAGTAAAAATTTTGCTCTCCTTTAGCAGTATCAGTTTGAGAAGCCAAACGGTAGAAAGCCCCAGCAAAGCACAAATCATCATCCATACTCTTTTAAAAAGTGTTCTTAATGACTTTGAAACAATTTACATTATTTTCTTAAACAGCCCTGACTGAAAATTTATTCCAAGAAACACAGATTAGCATAAATGTTAAAATTGTTAAGTACTGGAAATTAAACATAGCTTTTTTGACTTTGAGAAATCTGGGGTGAGAGCACACCCAGAGGAAACAGCTGCTTTTAACATAAGAATGAACGTTATTAACAGAAAAGACTTGCCTTTTGAGAAGGAACTAAAAATATGCCTTCCATATATGAATATGGATTAGTGCCAACAGCGCCAATGTTTCCGGGTACCAGAGGCTATCTTTTGTCACTTAAGCAATGCTTTTTGACAGTTTTACAGGCTGTTATCCCAAGGACTTAGGTATTTATGGCTTTATTCACTTGGGGTTTCTGCTCTTATCCACTGGTTACTAATCACCAAACAGATTTATTTTTTTTTTAATGGGTCTGAAATTAGCTAAAGGGTGTCCTTCAACAATAAAAGCTTAAGACAGTACCAGCAAAGAGCTTCTCTCTTATGTTCTCCTGTTTTACTAGTTTTGTCTTTCTACAGACAAGCTAATGAGAATTTGGGCCCAAACTGTTCATTAGTGCAATGACCCGATATGATTTATTGCATTCTTAGACAGTCTATTTCATTTTAGTGCTCTCACACCAATGCACAGGAGACACTGGCTTCTTTATTAGGCCCGGTTGAACGGATTTTGTGCTTTGAAACCGTTCAGCAAGAGAAGGGACTTTTCTTTGGCTCAAGTTTTCCTTGAAAAGATACCTATTTCACGAGCTCTAAATCACTTGGCTTCTCTCATTTCCAAACTCCTGTCTGTTTTTACAAGTAGTAAAACTTACTCCTGAGCTGCAAACAATTTTCAGGCAAACTCACGTGTTAATGACACAGGATATAATAGAGCTGTTTCTGTAATACTTCATGGTTGCTCAGATTCATATAACTTCTTCTAAATATAAATTCCATCATTTCAAACTCCTTATTTACATTAAAAAATAGAAAACATCTGCATGTGGGTTACAATTGGCTTTTCCTGCCTTCCTCTGAACTGTTTTTAAAGGAAGCTTACATATTGTTTCCTGAAATAAAACTTAAGTGGTGTAGTAATATCCCATTTCATATCAGCCAGTCTACATATTTCCTATTTTTATGCACAATAGTCTAAAGATTTACATTTCTGCGTGCCATACATACGGAAAAGTCTATCCACTTAAAACTTGTTATAGCTGAGTATTACTTCCGCTTTGTTCAAAGTCAGCTTCTCAGGGAGGAGGAACGCGCTCCCCCAGGACAAGTTGTCTTCTCTAACAGGACTCGTGTACTTAGAACTTCTACTGCCTCGTAAGCACCCTGTCACTGGCCACTGCCTCAGCTTTTAGTAGAGTAATTCAACCCATCTGCAGCTCAAAGGACAGAATAACCCTACCTCATCCACCAAGTGTCCACATCTGCCACTGCGAGGGGGAGACACCATTTGGGTGTCTGTGATGCCACAAGCTTGAACTGAGCTGCCTACACCCTGCCCAAATTCCGTATCACTACATCTCCTGTCAAGCTGCTACATTAGCAACTAACCTCCAAGGCAAGGCAAAACCTTTCCTTTTTAACCATTCACAAAAGTTAGCTTGCAGATTGCAAGCTCACAAGGAAGATGGAAGAACAGGAGTACGGAGTGGGAAATGGAATTAACTTAGACATGGAAATATTTATTCATAACTACAACATTTAAGAACTAAAAAAATATTTAGAGAAGTAACTTAAGATTAAGGGGATGTAAAATTTAAAGAGGAAATGCCAGATTATTGGTTTTTGAGAGGAGGCAGAGACAGTCATGTGGCAGAGAATGTGACCTACGGTACCGATACAGTTAGCCACCTTAACTATTTACAGTAATTTCAAACAAAAATTCCATATGACTGATGGAGATGAGGTTATTAATTAAGTTTACCCTATGCCTGCTACCTGAGCAAGTCTATGGGCCCTGATGGGATGCACCCATGAGTGTTGAGGGAGCTGGCAGACTGTGAGGCCACTCTCAATAATCTTTGATTGGTCATGGTGACTGGGAGAAGTGGCTAAACATTGGAGGAAAGCAAATGTCACTCCTGTCTTCAAGAAGGAGGACCCAGGGTACTACAGGCCGGTCAGACTCACCTTGGTCCCTGGGAAGGTGATAGAGCAGCTAATCCTGGAAACCATTTCCAGGCACTTAAGGATGAGAAAATCATCAGGAGCATGGCTTCACCAAGAGGAAGTCATAACTGACCAACTTGATAAACTTCTGTGATGACATGACTGGCCTGGTGGATGAGCAGAGAGCAGTAGATATTGTCTACTTGGACTTCACTAAGGTCTTTGATACTGTCTCCCATAAGATCCTCACAGACAAGCTGCTGGTGTATGGGCTAGATGAGGAGACAGTGATGTGGACTGAAAACTGGCTGAATGGGTGGGCCGAGAAGGTGGTGATCAGTGGTACGAAGTCTAGTTGCAGGCCAGTAACTGGCAGTCTGCGCCAGGGGTCAATACTGGGTCCAGTCCTGTTTAACATCTGCATTAATGATCTGGATGATGGGGCAGAGTGAGCCCTCAGGAAGTTTGCTGATCACAGAAAACTGGAGGAGGGGCTGATGTGCCGGAGGGTCATTCTGCCAC
Organism: Burhinus bistriatus; assembly: GCA_013397275.1. Taxonomy (NCBI): domain Eukaryota; kingdom Metazoa; phylum Chordata; class Aves; order Charadriiformes; family Burhinidae; genus Burhinus; species Burhinus bistriatus. Next base: position 43,745 of record VYXH01000677.1, on the reverse strand, counting down.
TCATAGGGACCTTGACAAGCTNCCAACCTCAACTAGTCTGTGATTCATTTAACAATTAGTATCCAGAAAAGACCTTTAAGCCAAACATTACAACTGTTTCATCTGAACAATTGCACTGGATGAAGCAGGATTTGCGTTTCTTTAGAGACCCTCCTACTGAAACATGTATCTACTTTTGAAAGAAAATGCTTTTCCTTCTATATTTATGTACATATTTTGTCTTAGATTTATAAATAAAAAATAAATTTGAGACACTACTAACATAAAAACTCAGAAATACTCAAGCTTTGCCAGAGAAGACTCATGGCAAAGGAGACTGAGCTAACACATGGATAAGAAAATTCTTTTGCAGTATACTGCACATTACAGTGGAAAGATGAAGCACTAGTGAAGGCTGCTGCTTGTGGGAATATTTTTGCTGAAGGAATCTTACTGGCAAGAGCAGAAGACACACAGTAAAGCAAGCAAAGAAATACAGGAGAGAAAATTATGGTTTCTCATGTAGAGCAGCTGAATACTACAGCTTCCATGGATTTCATGGCTACAAGATAATGAGTAAACTAAAGGTAAAATAAACTAAAAATGTGTATGGTCATGTAAGTATGAACATGGTCCTTAACAAACTGAAAGAGGCAGAGTGCAAACTGATGAAAGTTCTTGTCCCCAACCAAGAAGGATGAAAACTCTGTTCTGAATATGTAGGTAATGCTGGCAAAGACAGGGTTATACAAAGTCAGGTCTTTCAAAAATTGGCACTACAAACTGTGTTATCTGGACTACATTTCCCCAGAAATGTGTGAAGACGACATCAACATTTGTGAAGAATTAATAAAGGATGAGCAGCACAATGTGGGGAAGTTAACAGCAGCTCTATATTCTATTCAAAGTCTGAATTACGTGACAAAAAAAAACCAAACCACAAAAATGGGGCCCACTGTTGGAAGATGAAGATATCTAAATAAAGCACCTATTTGAAGAATATTGTTTATCTTGTAAGCTCAGTGGCATGAAAGCCCAGTGATGATAGAATGATGACTGTCTGTACTCTGTACTCTGGTAAGTGTGGAAAGGCCAAATTAAGCTGACAAGCAATACTCAGATATTCATTTTCTGGGAGTTTGACTTTACAATTTTTAAACTTTTCCTTTGAGAACCTTCACACATTATATACACAAAGCCCTCATAAGCCAATAAAGGACAGAAATGTGTTTTAGAAAGTCTAACCCTCAATTTTAATAGTAGATACAAACTAGAAAATTCAGCCTAGGTATTAAAGCCAATGTGAGAGTTTCATTCAACTAATCTATGTTTTCTGCTCTAATGGGACTAATAGCAGTGGCAGAAGACAGGCGGTAGCTGTTCTGGCCAGCCCTGACAGCTGCTGTATCAGAAGCCAACACTTTCCAATTCTCTTCTCTTGCCCTATTTTCTCTCCTATGCCCTGTTTTACATACCAGCACTGAGAAGGGCAGATGTTGATGCAGTCCCAGTTCACTGTTTGGGAAACTGAACAGATAGTTTGCTGTCACTTTTGACACAGTAAGAAGGTTGTTCACCTGAATTCTCCCAGATGTAAGGTCCTGATGTTTGAAATTCATGCACTGGTATTAACAAAGAAGCAGCTGGAGAACAATCTCACTACATGTAAAAGTTCTTTTATGGATGTTATTCTGCACTATGGTACGTTTCCACACCATTAGAGATCTGGTCTTCTCAGCAGGTACTCAGAGACTTGGCAAATTCACCGTAGTTCCTCTCTCTTCTTATGTAGCTCAAACTCTGTAGGTTACTCCCAGCAGGACCCTACACTAAACCTTTACTATGCAGAAATCTTGTCAAGGTCATACACATCAAGTAAATACAGACCTAAATATATGAGAAACGACAGCTTTTCTTTTGAAATGCTGCCGCAGAGTCCCTATGCATTGTCTTTGCTATTGCAGACTGCTGGCTCCTGAACCAATGTCCCAGTAAATAAAAATTTTGCCCAAAATTTCACCATGGACTATAGATAGACCTAGTGCAGCTCTTCCATGCTATCTTTGTTGGCCTTGTCAGTTTTACAGCAAGCCTCATTATATTTACTTTTTTCTCTCAAACTTAACTCCAGGGATTTAAATGATTATGTGAAAATCTCAGCTTTCATTTCTGTACATTCCAGTTTCAGCGAAAAGCTGTAGAGAGAAAAATAAAATAAGCTATGTTGCACCCTAAAACATTCTTGAGTCCCTAAAACAAAACAAAGCCCCTCAAACTATTTTTCAAAGTTTCATAATTTTTAGCCAGTCTTGTGATACTGTAGACTGAACAATGATTTTTAGATGTCATGGTTAGCAACAATATGCTCTACACACCATTTTTCTCTATAGATATTTCTGAGGCATCTATCAGTATTGTTCCTAAGCACTTGCTCTATGCCAATATTATCATGTATTTGTCTAGCAGTTTTCACAAAAGATCACGCATATTATATACACAAAGAACTATACAAAGCTGATTCTCCGAGAAAAAAAACAGAAGAGATCGCTGTCATCTTACGGGTATTTTACCATTTATGGCTGACACATCTGTGTGCTGTAAGTTTGCCTACACATGTACTTCTACTGATTACTACAAAAAATAATACTCATTTAGAGCTCCTTGTCCCTGCTTTGGAGGCTTAAAATAGGTTTTTGATAGTGTGATCTCAGCTTTATATTAGTAGACGGAGTTGTGCAACTCTTTCCTAAGGTGTAGTAAGTTACTAACATAAGGTAAAGACAAAGAAAACCTCTTTAAAAAAACGGAATATCTAATACTTGTTTATGCTTAAACTACATTCCACTCTCACCATTATTATGTAATGTAATATATTTGTATTGTAATTGATACAGGTAACAGAAGTTATTAAAAATACTGGCTAATTACTATTTAAAATATTGGCTAAATTAAGGTCTCATATACTACAACCCTGATCAATCTTGAGTTTCACAGTGTTCAAAGTATCAAAAAGGCTGCATATGGCACAAATAAATTAAGTTGAGCCATTGCATCTAGAAACTGATTTCTTTGGCTAAAATTTTAACATTTAACTCGCAAAATTTTACCTACTCCTAATGGTGTTCTGCCAAAACAAATTTATGTCACCGAGATCACCAAGTGGCTTTTTCCTGTTGCTTTGAACCTGCCTTTCCCTGCCTTGAATCCAAGAAACTTTGCAACTGAACTGTTGTTGTTGAGAATACTCAGACCACAGCTCTTTGCTTGATATTCCTGCCCATTCATGATATTTTACTCTTCTTGTGGAAGATCCAATGCAATAAACAGTCTTGAAACCACGTCCTTTTCATCCAAAGAATAAAGTTACAGTGTATTAACTAAACTGCATTAAAGCAGCATGGGCAACAGAAGAAGATTATTCACACAATAAAAGAAATGAAAATTATCACAGCCTATATCTACTCTTTTCTTGTCACGGTTTAGACCGTAATTTTTGCGGTTGATAATCTGAATCACTAAAAACATACAGGTTGGACTCATATGTAATCTCCTCTCACTATTTAGGTAATACCTAAAATGACCTCACACAAAGCAGCAAAGTAATTTGATTTATGTCTGTCCTAATCACCACTGCTCACCAGCAATGATATTAAAGGGCATAAACTTTGCAATGGTTTTCTGATCCAGGTAATCAATGTTGAGGCCTCTGATCCAGTTATGCTGCCCCTGGTACTCGTTATCCCCAGACACATGACTACTCTTTCCTTGGGCACCAGTAGAGCTGCCTGTTAACCTCACCTACAAAACACAGCTCTCCTGGTGTTGGGGTATATATTGTCCATCACCTTTAAACATTCTCCTCTTAACGTCGCTCTGAGGTGATGATACAAGTTTTGTGGATATTTAAGCGCAAATAGCTCCATTTATCCTTATCTCTTAACTCTGCTGTCTGAAACATTAATTCCTGCACAAAGAACATCACGTCCTTCACTTCTGCCAGGTGACTTGAAGCATGGTTAGTACACAGTAAGCAATTCCTTCACAAGGTTCAGACATCCACGACAAGAACAGGTAACATGTCTCAGGATAATTTGAAAAACCCTACATACATGTCCTAGAAACCAGGCAGCCCTGTCTTTCCGTGCTGCACATGTGTGCGAGGACTATCATTTTCAATGGAATTAATTCAGCATTAATTAGCAAATTTCTTGGTCCCTTCATATCCCCATAGTCTTATAACAAAGAAGTCTGATCACGAAAGCTATATGCAGTGACTTGTTTTCAACCCCCAAATGGGGACAAATGGCATGAGACACTGCTGCTTGGAGAGGAGCATTAGAAACCCCACGAAGGTTCACAAGGCCAGGGAAGCACAAACTACGCATTTCAGTTGGGCAGATAAGGATTTCTGTTTTCAAGGGAAGATGCAAACTTGCTTAGAGGCTTTTCATAGAAAATATTAGGTTTCACAGGAGCTACTACCAACACAGCTGAATGTTTTACTCAAAGCTTTTTGTTTGTAGAAAATTCATTTTGCAACATCTTTTTCTAACAAAATCATCAGCTGTACTAAGGTATTGACTAAGCCAAGTAAGACAGCACTACTGAATGACAACACAGTGAGTTAAACCCAGTTCACACCAACACTTCTTACAAGTTTAGGGGAATGACAGTTTTTCCATTGCTGGTATGGAGGTGTAAGACCACCTTCAGCAAGGACCCAAATTATTGTTAGAATTAGCTGCAAGCATGAGGCTTTTCCTAAACAGTAACTGCTGCCTGGCATGTCTAGATTTGGCAGTGACGGAGTGAACACTTGTCATGTGGGAACAGGCAACCACACAGAGGGCCCGGAAGAGCACTGCCGGATTACCATCTGCTTTCACTTACTCCCTGTACCAGGGTTACACACACATGTCAATACGGGAAGAACAGTGACACACAGGCACTGATCACCCCTGAGTTTGGGGCAGGCACGTGATATTCATCAGGAACATCTCTTGCCCATTCCGAAAGGGCCCCCCAGCAACCCCCCCATAACGTGGCATCGAGTGCCAGCACCCAGCACAACCCCAGGGCTCCGCAGCATGGGGAGCGGAACGGCAGTCCCTCATCAGCTGGCAATGAATTGTCATTAATTCTACACAGGCATGATACATGATACACTCACAGTGAGTTCAGGCAGCCTTTATCCTGCCTTGATAAAAACTTCAGGGGACTAGTCAGTCTTTAAAAGGTAAAAAATCAAATTGTGTGTTTATGATGTGTCCTGGAGAATTCACATCAGTCATCACTAGATTACAAGCTTCTGAATGGGAAGCATTATGAAAATTATCTAATGAATTTCATCGAGAGTTTGGCAGCAAGCCTTCAAAAGTGCATGAGTAAAACATGCCATTTTTGCCAAAGAAAACAACTGTAAACTTGATGGTTCCACACAAGAAAAAAAGGGCATAAAAGCCTTGGCTAGATCTAAGTATTGTAGTTCATTGTAGACATAGTTCAGTTATTTCAGCTGATAACTAACAGGTGTTGGATTTTATTTTAATTACATTTCTCTGGATCCCAATATAATGTATGTATAATGTAGATAAAGCAACTTCAAAGCAATGAAATTTGTATCAAGAAGATCTCACCTGATCATGATTAAAATAAAATATCCTATCTTTATCATTTTGACTGCAAACATCTTGGCCTCACAAAACTGTCACGACTTCACTGGACCAGGCACAAAGTCTTTTTTTGCCACAAAAGAAAAAATATAATGAAAACATTGGCACTGTACATACCCAGTTAAAATCCTTACTTTCTGCAGGCTAGCTGGTGAGTAGAATTTTCCAGGGATGAAATATAGAAAATAAGGCCCCAATCCAAAAATGTGTTTATGCAAATGATTGAGTTAATCCACATGAACAGTCCCCACTGAAACAGATGTAGCCAACACTTGTGAATAAAGTAAAATACTGAAGCCTGAACTAGTAGCGTAACAATGTATGATGTTATTTCTGTGGTGAAAATATGACATTGCCTAAAATTTAAAAACAACAACTCAATACCCATGACTTTGCCTCAAGAATACAAAATTTCCTGACTCTCACAAGACCACACTTGCAACCTGGACATTTAACCGTGTCTACATAGTTCCTCTCCACTGTTTTATTTCTAAATCCTTAACGTTTTTGTAAGCCAGTGTTCCTAACACACACCACGGTAACAAAAGCATCTCAGCTTAACATCTGAACTTGCTGCCAGAGAGGAATCACTACCTGTCAACCTTGCTGCTTCCTCATCCAGCAATGGTTCATCTCACCACATACTGAGCTGCTTAATACGCACCTAAGCTTTTGTGTGTGAAGCCAAAGCATTTTTCCCTTCATAGGGAAGCTTCACAGCTAAAAAAAATAGGCTTACTATAGCAGCTGAATGGTGCCATACCACAGTAGATGCTGATGGCCACAGAGCATACTTGTGCCTACTACCGTTCCTCTAAGGAGGTCTGACAATCTCAGGCCCTTATTTCTCTCTGAGCACACATCTGGAAGGAAACACCTCAGACTGTACAGTATTTACATGACCTGCTGACACCCACCTGTTTGCGATTACTGAATTACCTCCTCCACACAGGAGTACTATGGGCAAACAATCCCACAAGAGTGGTTGGCACGGTTTTAAGAGCAGCGTTCGCACTGGGACTAAAAGTAAACAAATGTGGAAAAAATCCATTAAAATATCAAGCAAAAAGTAAAGATTCTAAGACTATGATAGGCTGCAAACCCACGGTGCCCAGCCTGCAATGAAGGACATCATCAGTATCAATCCTCTTCTGTGTTACTAAAGATTTTAACAGAGCCACAGCTTCACAAAAAAATGAAAACCTAGCTTTCTTTTATTTCCTGGGTAACTACAGGAAAATTCCACACGGCGCTCTATTTCACTACTGTTATTTCTGAAAGAGATCTCACTTTGGCTCCCAGCCCTGGCAGAAAGCAGGATTTTTCAGCTAGCAAGAGCCTGGTGGCTTTACAAGACCATGAGGATTTTCAAAATATTCTTCCACTTTTGTAAGTCAGAATAATAGATGATGGGCCAGATCCAAAGTGGCATTTTATGGATTACTTTAAAAAGGTACTCATATAACTTTACGACTGCTTTAAGATAGGCAAGCAGTTAATGAAGTACAAACCCATAGACTATGTGATCACTATTATATTTTCACTGTTCTGTAATGGACTTCCTAAGAAGGAGTTGGCATTTTTTTCCAAAGGTAAAAGACCCACTTAAGTACTCTGCTTTTAATCCTCACCCCTGAGCTGTCACAATTCGCCAGCATGCATTTCTGCTCAGTTTGTATTTCCATAGGCTTTGACAAGCCAAAAGGCTGCTACTATTACTAATGGCAATGCTACAATTGCAGGGACATATACAGGTAGGAAGGGAAAAAACAATACATATCACATGCAAAATCATCACATCAGGAGCAGAAATTCATCGAACAGAGCCACATGCATTCTCTAAAAAAATCCACCAACAAACAGCTTTCGTACACAGCAGATTTTAAGAGTTTTTATTCAGATCACTGCAACTGGAGATAGACTGAGAACATTTGTTAACACCTAAACACGTATGTACGATCTGACTGATCTCCTTTGTGTCTTTCTGCTGCAGCACCTTTCTGAGAGCTATGCACCATTTCTTCCTCCCTAACTAGCTCAGCAAAACTGGTAATAATTAAACAAGAAGTATCAGAGCATCCCTTTCGCAATGTCTCCAGAGCTCAGAAGGGGCAGCTCTGGCCATGGAAAATGCCTCACTCAGATCCAAAACTCTGTATTGTGCCATCCCACACACCAGTTTGCAGCTCACACAAATGTTATAAGAACATCATCGTATTTCATGATCAGACAGGCAACAAAATCAAGATGGTCCTTTTTTTTTTTATCATCTTGCTGCACCGTTCCACATATGAAGCAAACAGATGGAGCTTTCTTTAACTAAACCATCCTGCCGTTGAATTTAAAAGCAAAATCTTCGGAGTTTTCAAGTAGACTGTGCTAATATTCCTATGCCTCAATAAAACCATAAATCTGACATGCTTTCACTCCATACCAAACTTTACATGCTTCATACCAAAGCCAGTAAAATAATTCCTCAGCCCTTATATGTAATTTCTAACTGAATATACCACATGTCACTCCTGAATAACTTTGCTAGCTCATATGACTCTAAAGAACCACACTGTTTTGAAGACCAAGTCTACCACTAACGCTGAAGTCCAACACACTTTAAATCATGGACGTATTTGAAAAGTGATACTCAACAAAACAGTGTGAAGAGAAATGGAGACACACATTTCACTGGCTCAGAGCTCAAAGTCAGCAGAAAAACAGAGCTAAAATAAATACAGCAGTGCACCTCACTACAGTGTATGCCAAATAGATCACAGAGAAATGACCATGCATGGTCTTATTCTTTAAGTCATGCACAGAAAGGCTATTAAACAAGGCCAGAAAGTTTATCGCTAAGCAAGGATGTGATTCTCTATTTCCCACTGTAATTTTATAAAGGTATTTGGAGCTTAAAACAGGGATTGACTGCAAGACATCAGAGGACAGTGTCTGGCTTTCTGAAACGCCCCCGAGGCAACAAGTACGCTAATATGGCTGTGTTCTTAAACCTGAATTTTAAGGGTCAGCTCGGAGGGTGGATTAGCCATTGGCAGACATGTTCTACGACATGAGAAAGAATCCACGTCTCTCAGGGGGGTGCTAAACCTCTATGTTCTCTACTTCATGAAGGCAAGGGACAGTATTTCAAGTGTGAATACACAGAACTAGGTAGAGCATGATGCCAGTATTAAGAAGGGCTGAGCACACTCTGCTTTTCTGTCTGAAATTAAAGCCCATTAATTGAAAGGATACACTCCACCTCAATTCACTGAACAGGAGCTGTATCTGAAGAAATCAGGGGAGGAGCAGCAGCATTGCCTTCCTGTAGCACCTACCCAGTGAGAAAGCACCTCTGTTTAATGATGCTTGTCAGCTTCCGTTACCATGAGGACTTCTCAGAAAGTCATGCTTAATTTAAAAACCCAAATCCAGCCTTTGCAATTGAGAACTGATCGTGGACTACCTCTACATCTGAAGACAGTCTTCAGTGTGACCAGCAATAGGAAGAAATTTACTTTTGCAGGAAGTTCTAGCTTCTAGTGAATACATTTGATAAAAACACTAAAAGTTCATCTGAACTTCCACTATGCAGCTTGTTGGACAAATTTCCAGAGAATGCCAGCACTGTTTGCTGATGTCCCACTTCCTAACTTGCTTCTCAAATATTATAGCAAAATAAGTTAAATACAGAAGCAATGAACATTTGCCGAGGGAAGACTCCTCCAGAACCTCTGAAATACAGATCTCTACCCCCACCCCCAAATTTTTTGTTTTTAAAGAAATGCACACGAAACCTACTTGGTTTTGTGCACCTACTGACAAACTGAACTCTCTGTAAAATATAAAAGCACGACTAAAATAATTCTAGGTGAAGTAATACAACCTTAGCTACAGAGCAGTTATAGAGAACTCTGTTGTATTACACTTTTTATTACAAATTTATCGTGTTTGATATGCATAGTTATGCATATGAGCTAATACCAAGAAAGCAAACAGTCACCATTTTGGGACATGTGTGTTTCAGAATGAGAACATCTCTTACTCTATGGAGTGAAGAAAATATTGTACTCACAAAATTCTTCGCAAAGTTATCCACAATTAGATTACAATTCATACAATATTAAGTTTGCACTATGTCACAAATGTAATTTAAACTAGAAAAAATGCACTTGACTAAGTCAATATTTTGTGGTATCCAAACAATTTTCTTTTGGGTGCTCATTCGTAACCTGATTTGTTATATCTAACCCAAATTTGCTGAGTTGGGGTTTGTGGTTTTGCTTTTTTAAAGCCACTTTATGAATAAATCCTGGATACTTCATCACCAAATATACTTCTAAATAGTGACACATTCTTTGTTCATCAATGCTACCATACCCACCACTGTAACTGTGCCAGAGTAAGAAATAATATTTGACTAAATTTTATAATGTATTATTATGCCAGAACATGCCACTGAACCAGTGGTCTTCCCAGCTTCAGCGAACTATGTTGGGTAGTATCATGAAGCATTAACAGATTGGTCCTGTATAGCAAAAGCATTATGTTTTCACTTCCATTACTCTCTATGTAACATTGCAACCTTTCACTCTTTTTTTTTTCCTTTATATGACTACATTTACAGGATATACCCTTTATAGGTATATACCTATGTCTTGCTGTAAAATCTACTCCTTTTCCTGAAATGCTTAGAACCAACACATACAAAAAGTTCAAACTATTTTTTCCAACACACAGAATTATCTCTATTACACTGCTCCATTGCCCTTCGTTAGGCTCCATGGTTAAAACTAATGAAGTGTAGAAGGAACAACTCTTTATGAAATCTGTAGACACTCATTAACCAGGCTGCCCAGGTCCTTCTCCCGCAGGACTAACAATGATGTGAATCCACAGGCATCTTCAGGAATTATTCTGGGTTTTCTAGCTATCTTTTCTAAAAATAAGTATATTACTGACTTCCTAAATAGTATCCAGTCATGGACTGGAGCCATACTCAGCCTGATTTATTCAGGAGCACAGTTCCAAAGTCGCAGACAACCTTTTCACCCACATAGATGTGGACCACACTGGCCCTCCCACTGAAAACCGATCTGTTCCATGATTGAGTACATCAATGTTAAAATACACCAGAGCCCAGACCAGCAAGAAGGTGCTTCAGAGGACTCCGATAGTTTACCCTCTCAGTAACAGTGGCTTGCAGAATTAGAAAGCCCTGAATCTGCTTTTTTGCTTTAGTACAGAATTAAGGCACCCCTTAGGTCCTGCAGGTCAACTGCAGACAGATGACGAATAGCAGTGCAAGTGGATTTGTGTCATCCTATGAAAAACACAAGGGTGTACCCATTATACCACTGGTAAAGGGCGCGAGGCTGCAAGACAACAAAGAGGGAAACACATGTTAGTAATTAAAAAGGATTGGTTTTAAGCACCTATCCATATCCTTCATATATCAGTTACCTGCAAGTTCTTATGCAGCACACACTTCTGTAGGACCTGCTTTTGTAAAATTCCAATTGCTCGTGTCAGTTCTCCTGGCTTTGAAGAAAAATGGAGAACTGCTGCTGCCAGTGAAAGTGTATGTGCCACTATATGGCACCTATTTGAACGAAAAGGAAATCTGAAAGCAAAATCTATGCTAATTAGCTGCCTATACTGAGGGCAGGTAGTGAATCTTAAGGGTACTGACATAAATTAAAATATAAGATTCAGCTGCTTTTGAAGATGTTAAACATTAATTCACACCAAGGCTGACAAGTGTGAACATTTTTAGACTCAAAGAGAAATTCTTAAGTTCTAAGCCAGAATGAGAATGCTATCCCAACCCCAGTATCACCAGTGCCATGCTGTGAAGCGAAGCCTGTCTTATTCCGTACCTTCTAAATTTTATAGCCTTTGCATGCCCTAAGGGACCAGTCATTAAAAGGTCACTTCAGAAATAAATTACTTTCTCCCTCGTGGCAAGTTTCTGTGAAGTAAAAATCTAATGTTGACACCTCCTCACAGCAGGGTATTTATTGTCTGTTCCAGAGAGGGCAAGCAGGGCTATGAACGCGATGACAGTAACAGAGGCACACAACAGAAAGCAGCAAAAGGACAGAACTGAACAGGCATGGATGGGATGACTTCTCTCTCTACCATGCGCACTACCTCTAGCCATAAGCACAAATAAAGGCACCACACAAGCCTTCTCTTCCCACCCCTTTCCTTCTCTACTCATCTCTCTATAAAAGATGCTTCTGAAGACTGAAGTCTGTTAGGAGAATGATTAGAATCCTAAACATCAAGCGCTAATTATGCTTGAAAGAGATGAGCAGGCATGCTAGACAAATATTTTCATGAAAGCGAACTTCCATAAAAAGTCTTTCTTCCTGTGTAAGCCTGTTACTCTGGATAGATTCTCCTCATCGGAGTGAGGATTCTAGGAACCCCTCCTGCTCCTCCACAAAACTGGCATCAATCACAGAACTGCCCTTTTTAGGAGAAAAATAACAAATAACACTCTGATTTACTGATAACCCTTTCCTGAATTCACTGAATTTAACAACTGAACACAAAGACTTAGGGTGCGAAATACAAGCCTTTAAATCAATTTCCTTTTCTCTCACAAGAAGCATGAAATTTAAAAGAACAAGATCAAAACAGCAATATTATTTATAGCCATCTCCCATATGCTCATTCATCATAATGTTGAGAGACTTATAAATTGAATAGACTTGAATAGGCAATACAATTCAACTAGAACATGCCTAAGTTTGAACAGCTGGCAGTCAACATCCTTCAGTTTGAACAACCTGCCAGTAGACAGGAGAAAGGAAGGGGAAAATACAAATATAGTGCACAGTCCCACAGACTGGGAGTATGCAACTCATATGAAGCAAAACCAAACACCACTTACTTCAGATTTGGAGGACATGTTTTCCTCCATGTCAGAATCATTGGTATCTACAATATCATCAAATGGTGGCAGAGTAGGCGTTTTCTTTTCCAGTGTATCATTTTCAATTTTGACTCTCCCCACCTTGAGTTGAGATCTGTCCTTTGCCTGTTTTCTCTCAGTTGAACAAGTAAGAATCAGCGGTGGGGCACTAGAAAAACTTTTAAATAATGAATCAGAGCCACTTTTTTTTCTTTTTTTTGCAGAAGGTTCATCGGAGTCCAGAAAAGAGGGCCTTTTTGTGGGAGTCTTCTTTTCCTGCTGCTGCCCACCTGTTATGGTAAGGATGGAGGTGTTTTCTGATTTTGGCTCCTTGGACATGGGTTTGGGTTCCTTGAAGGCCATCTTAGGAACGATTTTTTCGTCTTTTAGTGGTTTGTTTTCTTTGGGTTTCTTAGAGGATTCTTTGGAAGATTTGGTGTGTTCCCTGGAAGGTTCTTTGAAGGCACTTTTATGTTCTTTTGAGTCTTTAGAAGTCTTTTCCTTGTGCTCCTTTGTTAACTTGTGGGTCTTTGAAAAATTATTACTACTGCTGCTGCTGCTGTTTGTGTTCAGAATCCTAGTTGGGTCCTGCAAAAATGAGATGCAAAGTTTTACTGAGGAAAAAGGACCCTTAAAGCCCCAAAAGACAGGCACAATATGGACACAGGATTCATATTAAAAACTTGGAACTGCAGGTTGAAAACGAGAAACTGCAAATACCTATATAAGCACAGCTAGAGATCTCGTATTTGTGGTCAACTTATCTGTTACAAAGTGGTAGAACGTGAGCAGTTACCAATGCTTGTCAATAGTATAAGACAAGTTAGTTTTGATCTTAAGAATTAATATGTTTTTTAAGACACATTATAAGATGATCATAAAGACAGTTTAGAAAGTGTTAACCATGACCATTAGCTATCAGAAATCCTTTACTAAAAAAAGCTTTCTTCTTTGTGTTTATTGCTGCTGTCTCTGCTGAGTGTTTCATTGCATTTTTTTAAATTCAACTGTTATGTGAGAAGGGTTTCTGAGAGGGTGATGAGTCAGAGGTCCTGTAAGACAGGCAAAAGCAGAAAGAGCAAAGCAGAATCATTCCTCACTCAGTTGTTTCTTTGGTAGAATCTGAAGAGTCAAAGTGACAAGGGAAGTGGTGATCTGCAGCTAGAACCTGCAATAAGGTAACTGAGCCATCTGGAAAGGATTATATGGGATCCTTTTGTCTGAGAATTAACACCTAGGAATTTTCAAAAGATGACAGTAGCTTCAGCACTGCCCACTTTCACTGAAAGTGCTAGCTCTGGGCACTCAGCATCTCAAAAATAGCCAGTAGCCTAACTGCACTGTTATAAACACTAAACACCTGTAGCACTCTCCAGAAACAAGCTTCATTTTTATACTACTTTAAATCTGCAAAGTGACATTTCAATTTACAGGAACCTACAGTCAACAAGTTTAGGTTGCTTACTTTCTTACAAGCTGATTATAAGCACTTATATCTATATATTGCCTAACATCTGAGACTTTCAGAAACACTTCAACAAATATGTTGCATACACCCATTTATTTCTTTTCCCTTTACCTAGAATAGAGGTTTAAATTGTATAAAACTGAAAATACTAAAACCTGGGGGGGGGGGGGGGGGAAAAAGAAAAAAAAAC
>VYXH01000677.1:4204-24742 GCA_013397275.1 Burhinus bistriatus | reverse complement strand
AAAAAAAAAAGGCTTTTTAAGTGGATTCAGCAGCAGCTGGACTTTGTGATACAGGGAATGCCTGCATGGTGACAGAGGAGGAAGGACGAGCGCTCTTACCATCAGCTGGGCAACTTTTCTTTTTTTTTCCCCCCTGCTCGTAAGTGCATGGATTAAGAGTTACAGGTTATAAATTATGAAACCGTATGACCTGAGTGGTGAGTAAGTGAATTCATGTGATAGGCTAGTCTGGGCAAGGGGCACTGAGCCCTGTTTGTCGTGTTTGCTTGTTGTATTTCTCAAATCACTGTGTACATTGTTCTGTAAATTTGGGAGATCCAAACAGACCGTGACAGCTGCTCAACAGGTAACACCAAGGCAAAAAATGTTGTTTAACTCTCTATCTTACAAGTTGGTTGAACATCAGTTTGAATAAGCAGTATCCTCTGGAAATCATTTCAAACCTCTCCAGTTGCTGACAGACATTAGGAACCTAACTAGCAAATGAAGAAGTTGTCGAGAGGGAGGGGTGGTTCCTTTAATTTTATGAAGTCATTCAACTGAGCACATTGGCATGGCCATACCAGTCTACTGTACTCTGAGTTTAGTCTACAAATTTAGGATTAGTGACCATAAAAACATGCATTATTTTCATTTGTAATAAAAAAGCATTTCTTCAGATGTTATACCTATTGAAAAAATGTGTCCATCTTAAGTCAAAGGACTGGGATTAGTCTCAAATATGCCTCCTGCTCTTAAGAGAAAAGAGGAAGAAGACACCTAAGAGGAATTACTTGCTCAAGGAAATTCAAATTTCTGTTGAACACAAATTTATTATTGAATAAAAATACTAACTGATTTGGGAAAAAAAGAAAAAACAGAACATTTTGAAAACCTCTGCAAATACTGTGGTATTCTTCCACTTGCTAGCTGTATGCTGGAGTTGAATTTACTTGCTGCTAGTTCTTCTTACAGATTATTACTGTATCGCACATTTACAAAGCTTTCCACACTTCAGCTTGTGCAGCCCACTAAGCTATTATGACCAATGACATCAGGAGAACTAGAAGCAGATGGAGAATTACAAGGCTCACTGGTTTGACAGAGAAAGCCAAAAGGGGGAGCATAAAGCAATTTTTTTTTTTTCTGGTCACACACGGGAATAAGAGCTTTTAGTTTTTTGTTTCTAAAGTAAACCTCGTTTCACTGCAGCTGACACTGCAATTCATTCCAAAAGACATAATCTTCCCAACAAAGCTAATCAAGCTGTTTCGCTGTACTCTATGCATGTAGTATTTACATAATACAACTGATTTAAACGCAACACAAGTATCTGTAGCTAGTCTGCAGCTATTTTTATATTCTGAAAAAATGCATAAAGTAAGGTTTCATGCATTTCCGCCTGTCCTCTGTATTTCCAAACTAAAGCTTTGTTTTAGCATCACAATACTGGGGCTCACTAATATCTTCTCCATAAAATTAAACACAAAACTATGGAACTTCAGAAATACAAACCTCTATATTTTTAATACATATTTCAGAAGAGGATGTGACAGAAAGCAAACTGACAGTTCTTACTTACTTCATACTGCATTGTCTTTTTTTTATAAGTGAACGCTAAACCAACAATATCACTTCATTGCACTATCTTGACTGCAATTCTCCTCTAACCAAAGAAGTCTGTGTGGTACTTTGTAATGGCAAATGAGTAAGCAAATATTCTTCGGTTCTGGTTTTCCATACTCATGAGTTTAAAACTCACCTCAAAGTTTGCTTTGGTATTCACAGACACAAAACAAACCAAAATCAAGCCAAGCACATCAAAGGGCTATTGTTGCAGCAGAAAAATCTGCAAATCATCCAGTAGAGACACCTGGAGTACACGCACAGTGTACAGACAACTTACACCCAAGAACTACCAAGATCTTTGTACAGCTCCTATTCTAGAGGCATATCTAAATGAAATTTGGACATTGAAGTTATTCTATCACTAGGGTTAGTCCAAATTACAAAAATCTATTTACACACACAAAAACCAGAAAGGCAGTACCATCATTGGTACCTATTCTCACAACCATCCTTGTTCTACATCGTTTTCATGTGGCAAACAGTAAGTTCACAACGAAGTAATATCAAGACCTATTATCACTGGGCTATGTCATGAGACTGCAAAAATATCCAGAAGGTTTTTTTTTTCCCTCAAGTACATTGCCAGGGAAAGCACCATGGGCTCAAGTATCTTCTAGCAAAGTAAGTCTCACCTTTGGCCCATGAGATGATTTCTTCTTCACTTCGGAAAAAGACAGGGGAAGGTTGGGGAGATGAAGGCTCTGTCCTGAAGAGAACGATGTGCCATCTGACATAACCATGATCTGTTATAAGAGGGAAAGCTAATCAGTCAAACATTACCAACACAGACAGTCTCATCTGCCTAAGGAACTAGCAAATCACATTGGTAGGAGAATAAAACTTCTCTAACAAACAGTATCCATGTTTCTTCTCAACATGGGATGGGTTAATGAAACCATGCTGCCATCCTGTATTTAATGAGCAAATCACATCCTTCAATTTCCATGCAAAAACAATGCAAGCCCCTCAAAATGCCATAGCTTGTTCTATTATGTCTGCTTACACACCATGGCACCCGAGTCCTTAGCATGCTTTCTCTTGTCCCGAGCAATGTCTAGTACATTTGAAAGTTCATCCCACCTGCAGTAAAAGGTTCTGCAGGTTGCTGACGTCCCATAAATATGTATGTGCAGCAGTCTTTGCTTTCAAGTACAGCGATGTGAAGGAAGACTGTAATGGGTATAGGTGGCAAGGTTTGGGTGGCTGGGGTAGCCTCTGCGAGGAGAGGCCAGGGACAACTTGGTGCCGGACACAGCTGGATCCAGGCAGCTTCAACAGACCCACCACGAGACATGTCTGAGCCCCTTATAAAATCACAGAATGGTTAGAGTTGGATGGGACCTTAAAGATCATCTAGTTCCAAACCCTCAGGCAAGATGATGGCACCTCACAGAAAACAGGTTTAACAAAGGGCAAAACACTGCACAGGCAGAGGAGGCGAGGGGGAAAAAAAANTCCCTGCAGCCCATGGAGAGCCCATGCTGGAGCAGTTCCTGAAGGACTGCAGCCCACAGGGAGGCCCCATGCTGGAGCAGGGGGACAGGTTGAGGAGGGAGGAGCGGCAGAGCAGAGCTGTTATGTATTGACCTCATTCCTCATCCCCCTGTGCCGCTCAGGGAGGTGGAGGAGACAGACCAGTCCTAACAAAGGATTGAAGTTGAGCATGGGAAGGTGGTGTCAGGGGGTGGTGGTGTTTTGTGTTTGTTTTTTGTTTGTTTGTTTGGGGTTTTTATGTTTCTCATTACCCAAATCTATTTTAATTTCCAACAAATTAAATTTATTTTCCCCAAGTTGAGTCTGTTTTCCCCATGGCATTAACTGGTAAGCAATCTCCCTGTCTTTACCTTGACCCATGAGCTTTTTCATCCTATCTTCTCCCCCTGCCATGTTGAGGAGGCAGATAAGAGTGACCAAGCGACTGGGTGGAAGTTCAGCCATTAGCCAAGGTTAACCCACCACAAAGATACACTGTAAGAACAGCCTGAGGTTTTAATGTGAAAGCTATAGAGCTCTAGCTTCAAGCTTTATCTGGAGTACAGTAAACTGGATGGCTGGTGAGCAAGCAGCATTTTTGCTATAAAAAAGGTCTCATTCCCTTTCTTGATTTTAAAGACTCACAAGTACAAACTGATCATTTCCAGCGACCACAGATAAATCGACTGTCACTGAGCAGTTACCAGACACGTAAAAGATTCACACCTCCCGTGGGAGAGAAACTCAGCTAGCTCCTGTCTGCTGCCTCCAGTGCTGCTGTGCCTGGATTTTACTGCTGCCTAGCACAGCTATTCATCTACCTATTTTTTCAAAACCCTAAACGCCAGAGATAGCTTACCTGCTGTCTGACAAGCCCTGCAAAGCTGGAGAGAAGATGCAGAGCTCTGCACCTGCAAGGAAACATCTCTCTCTTTCCACTGACTCCCATGCACAAAGTCACACTTGGTTTTGTGCATGCCCTGTGTGGTTATGTTTGCCTCTTCACGTGACCAAACAATCCTCTGATATTGGGGATGGGGAGAGACTGACCTATCACGTGCCTCATCACATTACATTAAGGGACGAATGGGAAGTGCAAAATGGGGACATTTGGGATGTAGATATGTATATTCCACATTTTACCTCTCCAACTTGAGCCAATATTTACTGCCTACAGCTTCTTGAAGACAGTATTTCAATCTTTTTAAAAATTTTAATTCAAACACTGCCCCAAACGAATCTTGCTGCAGACGACTTTGTTCAAAAGACCATGTAGTAGCCTGGAGAATATTAAAGGACATGTGTAGGTAAATAAAGATTACTTTTATTGGTCTGAAGTTGAGCATTACCTTTCAACACTGCTGCTAGAATTCAAAGGTGAAGGAAGAAGGCAATCAAGTTGTTCTCCTTCCTTGACCATACGTTCATGTATTAAAAAAAAATCTTTAGAAGTTACTTATGTATTCAAATATTTTGTGAAGTAAGATTCCACACAGGGCACGTAACAAATTTTCTCCCCAATTCCTCATTTCCATTTCTCAGACACCTAAAACAGAGCCTGCCAGGAGCCGGAACTCTCAGAAGCCACCTGGGCAAAAGCAATGTCATCCTTCTTGTAATCATGGTAATGCCAATAGCAATTAGCTATTGTGAATCACAATAAGTGATTTCATTTAGCCTGACAAATACTTCTTAATCCCAATTTGCCAAGGGTTTTGGTAGAATTCAGCCCAGCTGAATGCAAGAGAAGGCACAAGTTGACAACGATCAGGAACAAGGACAAGGAAAATCTGTAGCCACATAAGCATGCCATAAACCTGTGCAACAGATAGAGAGAATGTATGTCTCTGTCATTACTTCCTTTCACAGACTAAGTCAAATGCGTGGTTAAAGATGACTATTCTCCTTTAAATTAAATTCAATGCAGTGTTTTAAACCCACAAACGTCATAGAAATACCGATTGCAGTAAAATCAAATAATCTTTCAGGAAAAGTAGACATAAGGTTACCCATTAATTATAGAGTTTAAGCAGATATTTTATTAACACAAAGTAGTTTTGTTCATACACTTATATGACAGAAAGATGCATATCCATATGGAAGAGAAATATAGTCATGAGGATCAGGGTTTGCCCCACCTCGAAACTAAAAGCAAAGAAATAAAATTCTGCCAATGATTCTTTCTCCTAGAGTTGGAAGCTGCCATTTTCCCCCTGAAGCATAAAAGTCTGACTCACTAAAATAAACTGAGGTTCAACCACTGCATAAATTTTCTTTTTAAAATTCAGAAACATTCCAGTTTAGAAATATTTATATATTTATCATTATACACAGACGTTCTTAGAAATCTGACATTTTAAAAAAGTGTATGGACTTCTGAGAGATCTGTTCTTGGGCAAGTATTTGTACCATTAACAGTCTCAGTATTACAGACTGTGTGTTTAGAAACAGGATGACTGCCTATAGAAAGATCTACAGGGCCAGGATGAACAGCATTACTACCACCTGAGGTCTGGCAGATTTGGCAAATCTAGTTCCACACAGAGAGAAAATAAATACCATACAGTTCTTAGATGACAAAATCTGGACATTCCAAATTGTGAGCCCTAAAAACTTCAATGTATTGAATCCTGCAGCCTGTTACTTTTTTATAAACCCTATGAAAAATGGCAATTGTAGATTCAAAATTTTAATGTGATTAACAACATATGCAGTAAGACAGAACTTCAGTTCAGACTACAGATTTTACTGCCTGTAAAGATGACACAAGACCAAGAAAATCTCATGTAAAATTAACTTTTTGGTGCTTATGATAAAAAATACACCTCTGTCTTCCAAACTATCTCTGCCAGAAAAAGGATATGGTCCTCATTAAAGTCTCCTATATCAGAGAAGAAGAAAAAAAAAAAAAAAATCACTTGCCTTCTCCTGCCTCTCAAAGAATAAAGTTAATATTAACTAACTCTCCAGGAACTCTTCCAAAACGTTTGCCATCTTTGCCAAGATTATCTATATAAAAACCCCCTACATTACACACACTTTTTGGAATTGAGATGCATTTTCCTTTTGGCTAAACTTATGAAAGAGACAGCTATACATCCACTTTAAGTACTACTACTGCAAGAGCTCGGCTGACAACTACAGCAACTTCTGCAGTGGGTAACTGCCCTTTGTCCTCCCATTAGTCAAACACGGAAACACACAGCCTGGCAGATGTACTTCAACCAGCTTTCAGAGCGAGACCCTACTTCTGTGTTGCCACTATCACACTGGCAGCACATACTGCTTGTGTGTGTGTGCAGGTATATGTATATGCCTATATTAAGTCAAGGCTACACAAAAGAAGCAAAAGGCAGGAATGAGCATATCACAGCAAGCCACTAATTCTGCACCAAGAATGCAAGCTTAGCAAAAGCACAGCAAGAGTTCTCCAGTAGAGCCATGCTATGTGTACTGTTTTCACTCGTTTCCTCCTTTCTGCGCTGTAAGCTTCCTGCAAGCTTACAGTTGCAAAGAAGAGTATACTCCAGCCGGCTGAGGACACTGCCACAGCCCATGCTTAATACAGGCACCCAAGACCACCTGCGGCTGTTACTTCTCTGCTCCCACAATTAATCACTTCAGTGACAAAACACAGGAACATTATTAATTCCTCTCCTCAGCCCCTTCCACAAGTCAACAGCTCAGTGGGATCAGACAAGCTGGTGGAATAAGACACCGGTGCTGGTGTTAATGAAGCAAGGTGAGACAACAGCTATGATTTAAACAAAGATTTAGCTTGACTGTATTTAAGCAGAGCAGAGGTCTAGCTAATCTCACAGTCTGTCTTTGATGTGGCCAACGGTGGCAGTAATAGGCCATGTAAGAGCAGGGAGTTAGATGTGCTTGTTCACAAATGTTAAAGGGTTTTAAAAAAGGAGTTGAGTGGATTGGAATACGTGGGTTCTGGATAAGCATTAGAAACAAGGCCTAGAGAAAACAGTTTCACAGTTTAATACCAGGGTACAAGTGATAAGGAAATTACAGAATAGGTTTTGCTAAGAAACATGACGAGGGAGGTGACTGTCCCACTCTACACTGCACTGGTGCAGCCCCATCTCAAGTACTGTGTGCAGTTTCAGGCACCTTGATATAAGAAGGATATCAAACTATTAGAATGTGTCCAGAGGAGGGCAACCAAGATGGTGAAAGGCCTCAATGGCAAGACTTCCAAAGAGCAGCTGAAGTCACTTGGTTTGTTCAGCTTGGAGAAGAGAAGGTTGAGGGGTGCCCTCATGGCAGTCTACAGCTTCCTCAAGGCGGGCAGCAGAGGGGGAGGTGCTGATCTCTCTGGAGACCAGCAATAGGACACAAAGATGGAATGATCCTGCATCGGCGGAAGTTCAGATTGGACATTAGAAAAAGGTTCTTCACTGAGAGCATGATTCACCACTGGAACAGGCTCCCCAGGGGAGTGGTCGTGGCACCAAGCCTGCCAAGAGTTCAAGGAGCATCTGGACGATGCTCTTACTCATATGGTTTAGTTTTAGGTAGTCCTGGGAGCAGCAGGGAGTTGGACTTTATGATCCTTATGGGTCCCTTCCAACTCAAGATATTCTATGATTCTATGTATCCACATTGGGTTTTTTGTTTTGTTTGAAATTCAATTAAAACAATATTTATTTCAACTTTCACCTGTTGGTGGGAACTTCATAATCCTCATGAACGGAAATTCTTTGCACCTGTAGGAAGCAGCTAATATTACATGATGTAAATGACAACAATAAATGCTTCTAAAACCAGACAGGCCATAGAAGGAAGGCTAAAGAAAGCATGGGCCCACTGCTCAATGAGGCAAGAGACCTCATGACAAAGAACTTGGCTTTTGTACTCAATGTTCTTTTACCCTCCGTTTTCACTAGTAAGATCTTGTTTCCTGAGGCCTCCAAGGTATCCGAGCATCCTCAAAGAGTCTGTGGCAGTCAGCCACCGCCCACAAGAGAGGAGGATTGAGTTGGGGTGCACTTCATCCACAGGGACACTCAGGTTCAAGAGATCAGAGTGGATGCAAGCATGGGTACCGAAGGACCTGGTCAATACCATTGCAAGGCAGCTCTCTATCCTCTTTCAAAAGGTTGTGGTGATCAGGAAGGGTCCTGATGACCAGAGAAAGGCAAACATTACACTCATCTTCAAGAAGGAAGATCCAGGGAACGAGATTCCCATCAGTCTCACTTCAGTCCCTGGGAAGAAGATGGAGAATATTCTCCTGGAAGCCACTTCCACCCCCTGGAGGGACAAGAATGTGACTGACAGCAGTCAGCACAGGTTTACTAATAACAGTCCTGCCCAACTTACAGCCAGATCTATGAGATATGGACTGGATAAATGCATGATGAGATGGGTGGAGAACTATCTGGACTGTTGGTTCTCTTCACCTGTGTGAGATCCAGCTAGATGCCAGTGACTACTGGTGTCCCTCCAGATCAACACTTAGTCCAAACCTGTTTAATGTGTTGATTAACAATTCAGTGGGATCAAGTGAACTCTCTTCAAGTTCACAGGTCATACACAGATAAGTATTTTTCAGAGATATCCTGTGCTGCCCAGGAGAAGCTCCACCATACAAACATGACTGTTGGGTTAGAAGATGTTCCAGGAAGAGAAGAAAAAAGGTTAGATGAGATGTTCCATAAGGCATGCAGAAACTCAGTCAGCAGGTGAGGCGAACTCCCAAGAAAGCCAGCTGCAATTTAATGAAGACAGAGAGATGGTGTCAACATGGCAGAGGATGCCAGTCAAGACAAAGAGAAGAAAGACCAATAGCAGCACTGCTTAATGAAATAACTGCTTGATGTGACTGGACAAAAAAAGAAGAAAACACAGATGCCTCCTGATTTCCCCCCCCCCCGCTCCAAATCCCATGTGTTCCAGTGACACCAAAGACTGCAGTTAATGCACAGGTTTGGGAGGAGATTTATTTTAATAACGCATGTCAGAGATGGAAAGAGCCACACTCCATCTCACTTCCTCTGTGAAAAGAAAACAGGAGCATCACCGTGGACAGCTACTTAACACACAACACTAAACTTGCACAAGAGAAAATTACCTTTCTTAATTTGGCTTTCTTCTGGTTTACACTGTAACTGGGAGGTTTCCCACACCATCACTAATGAGCCATTCTATACAAGTTTTAGCTCAACGTAGGGAAGAGACAACAACATCAAAATGAGCTTTAACAAATTCCCCTCCTAATAACATATCTAAGAAAAATTTATGAAAACTATGCAAGACTAAATCATATTGAAGCATACAAATATCACATGAATATCATGCTAGTATTATCTACTGCTGTAAACAACTCCTACCACAGAGCAAAAGAACAAGGGTACATAAGCTGTCTTTTACTTTCATTGCTGTTACAGACAGATGTATAAAACAGCTTCCTCCTCCTTCCAAACATTTTTCTCACCAG
This sequence comes from Burhinus bistriatus, assembly GCA_013397275.1. Lineage (NCBI taxonomy): Eukaryota > Metazoa > Chordata > Aves > Charadriiformes > Burhinidae > Burhinus > Burhinus bistriatus. The sequence goes on along the minus strand of VYXH01000677.1, from coordinate 15,207 downwards.
TCCACCCCTAGAGAAAGATTTTTCTCCTTTTGTCATATGTGGCAATAAAGCATTACACATACAAGCATTCAAATTGATCTGCTGGTAGTGGTATCTTGCCTCTAGTTCACCAAATACCTGCTTTGCAAGCCTGCAGCTGTTGAGCTTGTATTTAAAACCTTTGTCTATCAGTTGCTTTAAATAAAAGACAGCTTCTTGGGCAAGGGCAAAGGAAAACATTAAAAAAACCAACCAACCAAACACAAACAAAATAAAACAAACAAAAACGAAAACAGTGGGTAGAGGAAAGCCATTGGTATTTACGTTATTGGGTAGGAATGATCCTACCTACCTGATCAACCTGAAGTGACCAGTCTCCATAATACCTGAGCTGCAGGCACCTTCTAAGGGCATTCCAGTTTGNTGACCCCTCTACGCTTTTCCACTTCTGACCCTCCAACAGGGCAAGTAACAAAGTTGGCTGGTCTTGGTTGTTACAGCAATAAGTATAAGCAAGAGCCTCTCTGCGTACCGTTCCTTGGCATCAACTATAAACATGGGTCTGATCACTCTGAGAGTGAACAGTTTCTGCACAACATGCTGTTAATTTCAGTGGTTAGAAGAGGCCTAGCTAAAAAGTAAAGTTACTGAACAAAATTGGTCCTGTTTTACCTCAAACCAGGACACTACTCAAGACAACTGACCGCTATGGAATGAAAAACTGCCATGTATTTAATTTATGTAGTTCCATGCACGGCTGAACAAAGCAAGGGATCGGGGAACAACAACTATGCAGCACTAATTATCTTAATACAATCAGGAACCCTTTGCCAGTATCCCTTTCCCAGCAATTTGGGAAAAATTCTGAAATTGTAATACCTATACATAAATCTACTAACAACTGCTTCAGAAGTCTCCTTACAAAAAACCGACCAGTCGAAGACAACACTTACCTACCAACACGTTTGGCAGCTTGGAGTACCCAGGAAGCCATGAAGAACGACCCACTTTCAAAACACAAAACTTTGCTTTTCAGATTTCAGCACAGAAAGCATGAGAAACAGCCTCAAAATGTTCCATGTAAGCTGGTCTTTTCTTATTGCCAATTTCTACAAATGCACATCATGGCAGTCCTAATGCACAGGAGTCATAGATCTACCACCCCACACAAATACTTAGATAGACAGTTAGAAACTGCACAAGCTGTGACAGTTGCTCCAGATCAACACAATCTTAAAAAGGCACATGAGGGCTTCTGCAGGGGAACGAACCACTACCAAAAAGCTGTTGTCTGTCTCCTACTTTTTCAATTTCCTGAATGAAGGAGGCCATCAACAAAGCTGGAATAATCTTGCCTCAAACAGATCCACACCATACTACTGGCTGTGGTTTCATTTACTGAGCAGCCAATCTAAGAACAACATCATACAGCAGCCTCAAAACAGGCTGGTGAGCTTCCCCACAATGCGCTGCAGAAAAATTCAAACTGTAGTTTCAGTAAGACCTATGAGATATGTTAGAATTCCATGAAAAAATGAACCATTACTACAACATTTCTGCAGCCCTGCGGATGAATTATAGTCATCATTCATCAGTAGCAGAGAAATGGACTTCTTTGTGTGATCCTGGGCTGTTGCACGTCATTTTACAGTGAAGAACAAGTTCATTCACTACTGGAATCACTAAGAGTAACAACAAAAAACCAGTTGTCCTGAACAACTGTTACTCCTATTTAAACCAAAAAACTTACAAGGGAATAGAAAATCTTTTAAAATTCTTTTTATTTGCTTGAAAGTAAAGTAATACATAGTTTAAGAAAATTCTATTACTTAATTATGAAAAGCACAAGATTAAACATAATCCCACCCCTAGAAGCAGCATTTTACACCTAAGGTTGGCTCTCGGTAGAAGCCAGCTATTCCACCCAACACAGAGGAATTGCAAGGAAAGAGAGAGGACAGAGAAAAGGGAAATCCCCATGACTTCATCTTCATTACATGCATTAGGAACATAGGTTTTAGAACAGGCATTACACAGACTTCTCAAGTGACTGAAAAGACATTTCTCAACTGTTAAACAGTAAGAACAAAGATTTGGAAAAAAACTCAAACAACAGAATGCAGTGGTTTTTGTCAAAACCTGAATTTTTACGTTGATACTGTTTTCTAAAAATTGCACCCCTCTCAGAATGATTCTTTCTCTTGACTCATTAATAAATCAGCTGTCTTCAAGGAAAGAGTAGCCTTGCTGCTTGTATTTCCAAATTAATTTTACAGAAAGCAGACAAAAGAACACCTCTTGCTAAAAAGAATTATTACTACTCTAAAAGTCACCTATTCCTTGCATCCTCTAAACCTGGAACCTCAAACTGTATTATTAATAGCCATGTGTATTTGTAATAATGTTATGAATTTTACTATTTTTGTCCATAGAGGTAAGTGCTCTCTAAGGGGCATCTATAAGGCTTTTCCTTTTATGAAAGAAAATTCAACTATTAAATGTTGTCTGTGTACTCCTGGATTAAACAAGTAATTTTGAGTCTCCTTCCAAAAAGGTGGGAATGTTACAGAGTACAGACATTTTTATTCATATATGGGAGAGAGGGCTGCATTAAATTGCTGTCTTAACATGGACTGAAAATACTTTCACTACTTTTTCCTGCAAGAATCAAAATTAAGTCATTCCTACTATCATATTCAAACAACTGATGCCTGAGCAACTCTGTGTTTCCAGAGGCAAAATTCAATTTAACTGTTAGGTAGCTGTCATTCAGCATCTTCAAAATTAATTTATTTCTACTGGCTCAATAAGCAGATTAGGTGTAATTTTCAATTTTTTCTTGAAATTGAAAAACACACAAGCCAAAAAAGCAATAGCAACAGCAGTACTGACAACACAAAATACATCAATAGAGTCAGACCATATTTATAAATGGTTTTAGGGGGATTCAACATTCAAAATCTAATTCAAATTTCCCAGTCAGTGTCATCCCTCTCCCCATATCCATATGCAGGAATCACAGCACTGCCTCTTCTCCCTCCAGCTCTTTCATGTTTAGAGGCTGGAACTAATCAGAAAAGGTTAGCTGACAAATCTAGGAAGGAATGACCACATAAGGAACAATGCTTACTGGTGTTTACTTGATGAAAACTTAAATCCTATTGTACCTACTCATGCATAATTTTGTGCTGTGTCCAGAGGATGAGCTCCGTAGGAGACTACATGTATAAACTTCTGTCACTATCAGTAGCTTGACAATTTGCTTGGTAAGAAATGGATTAACTAGAAGTCATCATTTGTATATAGGGTGTCTTTCGGGATTTCAAGAAACAGGCTGGGTTATGGTATACACTGCTAATTCATGAGCCACATCTGCATACATGTTAGCTTCACATCATTAGGTACTACACTGAGTTAATGGTGCAAAAAATTCTCAGTGGCATCATTCCCAGAGCAAACTTATAGAAGAGAGATGTCATTTAGAATAAGTATGCAAAGAGATGGAACACAAAGAATTACACTGAACGGTTTGAATTTGCCCAGCGTATTCTTGAAAATATTTTATTTCCTCTCTAAACATTTCTTATCACATTTATACGAACAAAGTCAGCTGAAAGTAGGTAAACGGTAGAGATGGATTTGAGCATAACTAGATCTTTTCAGAGTGTGAAGGGAAGTTCAGTGTAGAAAGTGTTTCAGAAGGTGGAAAACTTTGACAAAGAATGTTGCAAACTGGATATGGCTTTTCTAAGATTGAATCAAAGGTTCCTATTTACCTTCCTGACTACAGAAATACAATATCTGCAGCCAAATCAAATCCTTTTTCTTGTAAGGGCTGAAAAGTAATTCTCAGATTGGAAGAGAAATCAGCAAGTTTGTGACCTTCTACTAATGATGACTGACTGCACACTTATGCTTCAGTTCTGGTGGTATCAGATAAAATGTTAAAATGGAAATACTCCACAGAATTAATCTACATGACTGGCACCACCCTAAACGTCCTGTTTGCCTTAACTAAAGTGGCCACAGCAGCACTGCAAAGCTGTGCTACAGTTGTGTTCTCACTGGTTTAATTACTCGGGATATCCGAATGTTACTCTTACTCTCTCCCAGTGAACTGCAGGATAATCAGTCAGACCTTTAGGCACGTGAAGGATGGGATGCATCGGGGAAGGGTAATCATGAGAAAGCACTGGCAGACTGCTAGTGCTTCATTTTAAAACAACAACAAAAGGTTCTTAACCTGAAAGACAAAAGAACATCGGCTGACTAGTTCACACTTGGGATGCCACAAGATGCATGTGTGAGGGAAAAGGGGAGTTGAGAGCATCCAAGCAATGATTCAAGGCATCTGCAGCAAGAGACAAATACATAGACATGTCTATACTGAATATGGCAGCACGCAGGTGCCAGGTGAACCTACACTTTTACCGTCAGAAGGACATACTATTTGTAATATACATATGTTTATGCAAATAAGAAATAATCATGTTTAGTAGTTTACATAAGTGGAATAACGTGTCCCATTACTTTTGCTTGGAGAAAAACTAATGAGAGATCTGGGTTTTGAGGTGCACAGAAATCAAGCGATTACTAAAGAGCATGTAAACCAAAGTCCACCATCTTAGAGTGCTCTTCTTAAAGCTGCCACTCAGCATCTTACATTAATAGGGTATCTCGTTCATTTTGAAGGACATGAATTTCATTTTGCCTGGCTTGTTGCCTGTCAAGGAAATTCAGCGACTTGTTACTTTTTTTTTTCTTTTTTTTGAAGAAAGCCATAAGCTAGAAGTATTAACTGTTTTGACTTGTAAATGCAAAATCCATCTCGTACTTTATCATTCTGTAAACGCTTTTCTCAGCCTAAAGTGTGGAAGTTACACGTGAGTTAATGTTTCATGGATTCATTCACTTGTCTATTCTACCTACAATTGGAAGCAAGAGCCAGCTTTCCACAGCTTCTACAACAGTCAAAGAAAAGCCTATGTACAGCATTTCATAAAAGTGCAACCGGCCTTCCAGCACTGGGAGATGTAAACCCTTCACGAAGACTTTTAGTAACAACACAGAATGCTATCACATCATCTCTGCCAAGTTGATAAGACAAACTCCTAGGTCCGAAAGCCTATAGTGGGAAGCACAAAACACCAATAGCTTCAAAAGAAAGGACCAATTTTCTGGAAGGAAATTGGGAAAATGAAGAAAAAAAGAAAAAAAAAGCAAGCAGTTTGTAGCCTCCAGAAGACAAAAGGCAATGACTCAAAGCATTTTTAAGAATGACCACGCCAATATATTCAGGGAAAGAATTTGATTGAAACACCCCACATTTCATTGTTTACAATTAGGCAACATTTTTGCTTTTGTTAACTCAAGAAACCTAAAATATGAAGGCACAGAAAAACAGCAATAAAAGGGATGCTTCCCATTTTTACCTTTTTAACCACCCCCCACACACCCCCCCAAAGTCCTTGCTGGCATCATTTAGATTTATTACACTTTCGGATAAAACTTGTTCATTGACAACTGACCTGATACAATTAATACTAAAGCAGTGGCTCATGAAGTTTCCCAGAATATAATCTTGATGTTTTATTTGCAAACACACTAAAGAGCCAATAGATTGTCCAGATATGGATACCCTCTTGCACCTAACAAACACAACACACAGCTTATGCTTCTATTTCAATACAACTGTAGCTCTAATGGTTCTCTTCCCCAGGAGGACAACAAGGTCTTTCAGACTATACCTGCTACTTATTCTTGCTTTGTTTTCAAAGATCCTCTTCAGCAGACTGAATATTCTCACACTAGCTCCCTCTCATCTCCAGCCCAGAACCTACTATGGTCTAAATGTACCAAATAGGGCTACCTATTTTTGTTATGACTGTTCAGAAATATGAAGACAAGCATTGGCATTTACATTAGTAAACCCATGGTACGAGGGCTGGCTTAACATCTCTGTCAGTGACCTGGAGGAGAAGGCAGAACACGAGGTTTGCAGATGAGAATCAACTGGGGAAGTGAAGTAACGAACACTCAAGAGGATGGCTACCATCAGAAGGGACCCAGAGTCTGGAGAAATGGGTTAGCAGTAGCCTCATGAAATACAATCAGGACAAATATCAAGCCTTGTCCCAGGAAAACAGAGCCCAGCAGCCATATGGCTAGGGCTGGGAAACAGCTCTAGGGGATCGGCCCTGGCCACTGGAGGGCAGCAAGGGGCCCCAGGGCCACCCATGTGCCTGGGCAGCAACAAGGGCCAGAAGTGCCTAGAGTATCATGAACAGGTCACAGCCCTGAGCACCAGGGGATGCGCAGGGACTGTACCTTCTGCTTGGTGCTCGTCAGACCCCATCTGGGTACTGCCTTCAGTTTGGGTCTCCAACATGGACACAAAACAGTGTGAGGTGATAGGAAGCCACCGAGACAGTAGGGCTGGAGCCCTTGTCCAGAGCCAGGAGAGACTGCAGGACCAGGGCTGTTTCAGCTGGGAGGAAGAACAGCTTCAGGGGCACCCAACAGCATACCTGGCACCAATAGGAGGAAACAGAAGAGATGCAGTCAGGTTCTCCACAGCAGTGTGTGGCAGGAGGGCAAGAGGCAGCAGCACAAGCTGACACATGAGAGACTCAGGCTGGAGATAAGGAGAAGCCTTTTTGCATGAAGCCAACCCAGCAGCAAGGCTGGGGTCCCAGGGAAGTTGGGCCACCTTTGGCCAGGGTAGGTTTCACACCCTGGCAAGGAGGGGTGAAGTACTGAGCAGCCTGCTCTGACCTCATGGCTGAGCCCCTTGGTGGTCCCTGCCAGCATGAATGATTCTGCCATTGTGCAGAACACAGCAGAATGGTTTCCACTAACGGACAAAACATAAACCTAAAGGTTTGGCCCTCTCCTCCCTCCAAACGGGCAAACTTCCTTTGGGCTTCTTCATATCAATTAATTCTACCAACATGTAAAGAAGTCTTCGGTAAATTTTCTGGTTCAGACTGCATAATGTATCTTTAAGTAGGTATATTTATACTTTCAGTTTCTAACTTGTTCTACCTTGCAACTACTGAATTTCTTCTCCTTAATATAGAACCATTTCTCTTAAAATGAGAGACATTTTATTTTCTTATTACTTCCTCCCGTCACAGTAGCCCTCCTGTATTTTATGTCTGGAAAGTCACTCAAGCAATGCTTCATGTATAAGGTCTAAGTTCTGCTTTGCAGAAGTAAACATGAATCGCTTGGTTGTGAAAACAGGTATCTAAATCGTGTATTTAAAGTAGCTACATGCTCATTTGCTCACCCATTCCATTTAAAGACAACAAGTACTGAGCTCTTATATGATGTTAATCACAAAAACACTTCATCTCACTGTCAGGTCAATCTTTATTATACTCATCATGCACCAGAAATAAGCAGCAACATCTTTACTGTGATGGCTTTTGACATGGGTGCAGGACTCACCCCTCCTGCCTTTTGCAGCTTTCTTCTGAATTCCTCTGTCGGGTTGTTGAATGTGAGCTTTTCACAGCGGAGGTGATTTACAGGTGGGTGGCCTTCAAGGTGCAGGAATAAGTCATAGTCAAATCGAACTTTCTTAGGTTCTTCCTGAGGGTTGAAAATAACCAGATAGAAACATCTAGCACCAAAACTAACTAAGTTGAAAACAAGGGCTACATAAAGACTGTAAATTAAAATGAAAATTATGTCATTTTAACCATTCTCTGTGTTCTTGGACACATTATGGTATTTACCAAGCATCAGCTGAGCTACAGTAAATCAGAGAGGCTCCTATCAGCCCAGGATAACACATGGTAAAATGCATGAATTTCATGAACTTCAAGCTGTCTTGACAAGGCTTAATTGAAAGTGTTATGTCATATTTGGCACAGGCTACAGACATATGCATAGGCAAGTATCATGATTTATCTGACACAAGGTAATTCAGTCACCAACACGATCACACTTCTGAGCCCTAGATAGTACTGAAGACACTGCAGTAAGTTTTGAATCCAAATTCCTCCACCAAAGCCAAACACTATTGTTTTCTTCACAAGTTGTAGAAAGGGGTAAGAATGAAACTGTTGCAGTGAACTGTATTTGATCTCTTATGTATGGGGTCTGCTCATTTATTAATGAAACTTGATTGCCTTGAAGGAGTGTGGCCACCTAGATTTCAAGTGTTCCACCACAGCTTCCAAGTGATTAAAATTCTCTGCCATTGCAGTGAAAAAATGAAACTGAATGTTCCCTGTACCAATATGGAGAGAAAGAACAGGAAAGGCGAATTTATCTTGGAAGAAATCATCAGTGCTCCACTGTCCTGAGAAAGCCTCAGCTGAAAAAGGACACTAATGGCATTGAATAGACTTTAGTTTGTAATACCAGAGAAAAGATACTAAGTACGTTTTGTGTTGTACATTTACACAGTCCGTTCTAGAAGCTGCGTATAAGTTAAGTGCTCTTTTAAGGAATATTAAGTAGCCCTTCCTCCAAAGATCCTGATGTGCACCAGAAGCCACCAAACCAGTATCAGTCTCAAGGCAGAACACAAGTAAAAGGTCAAATTCAGGAAAAGCTTTAGTGAAAAGGGAAGAGGAAGAGACACAACAAAATCTTAGCATCTCCAACACTGCATGTAATCAAAATGTATGCTCTGTTCAGTGACAGATGCTTTAAAAAATCACATTAAAAAATGTTTAGTTTTGATTCAGGATTCCAAAGATGTGAAGAACAGAAAGCATAGAAGTCGCAGTTATTCTAAAAATTAGAAGTTTCAAACACAGCCAAGGGACATCTCCATCATCCCATCCCTAGACTTGGAGCAGAAACAACAGAAGGGGACTTGAAATAAAAGGCCTGCAGTAGTCTGTTTCTGAAGACAGAAGTGAGCAGTTCCCTTAGATGAACTATCTCCTTGATGGACCATTTTCAAAGGCAACCATGGATGAAGATATTTCTTATTGTTAGAAAGATTAACACATGATTTCTTGCAGGAAAAAGCTGAAGTGATTTACTCCCCATTCTGCTTAGAAGACTGTGATGTTGCTACAAGCAAACAGTAGGTACCAGCAGCTTTGCCATAAAAGCAAAGTTATAAGAATTTATAAACTTGCGTCTTCAAAGAATTCTGTGGAAAGATGAACATAACCAGTGATTTCAAAGCAGACTTTTACTATACGAAGGACTCCCAGTACCACTGCCCTTATTTCAAAATGGTGCAACAGTGAAGGCAGTTTATGAGCCTTATCCTAAATCGACTGCATTTTCCAGAGTAGGAGTCTTTTGACTTAAAAGCATTTTTTCAAGGACTTTGTCTCAATGGCTAACAACTATAGCCTGCTGCTGCTGAATGTGTGAGCGGAATTTGTTTGTCATTTCCCTAATTCTTTAAAGCTTGGAATATTTTCCGTTAGGGTGAAATACCTGTTAGATTTTCTACCAATTTCTCCTCAGTCCTAGGTGTAGGCACCTTTTAAGTTTCCATGGTCCAAGTGGCTTCCTGTACTCCTGCCTTCTCTATTCATTAGGGTACTTTCTGAACCAGAAATCAAAAAGTTGTCTACCTTGAGTAAGTGATGATGGTCTGTCTCCTCTTCCTCCTTCTGTCTATCTCCTCTTTTTCTGTACTGGAATACCTGTGAAGTGGCTTAGGGGAGGAAGAGTAGCTGAGCCAGGAGAAAGCAGCAATTTGCCTCAGGAATGTCAGCTCAATTTTTGTGCCACTTTTCCTTTGTATTGTACTGACCCCAGGGAAGGGCATGATGCTGCAGCTGTGTGAAGAGCTAGCTGACTCACAGTCCAACTGCTGCTTGTCGTATTCCATGACACCAAAATAAGTGTGAGGGATGTTTGCAAACTTCCTAATTCCACATGCTGCTGAGGGTGAGGTGAGCTGTAATCACTGCTGCCCTCTCGATCTCAGTCTAAGCCACAACTCCTGCTGGAGAACTCCTGAGACTTGCAGGTCTCCACAGTCAGCAAAGGCAGGCAAAAGTCTGAGTGGAAAACAAAAAAAGAAATGATGGGCGGGAAGATTTCTGTGGAGATGCTTCAATGATTGACTCACTGTCTTCTGACTCTGTCTGCCCAGTTTTGAGATGAGCTCTTAACAGAGGAGTTAAAGAGAATGGGCTGCTTTTCATTAGATTTCCTGAATGAATCAAAACTGCTTCCCTGATAGAGACAGAGCTAAAAAGCATACCAAAACAGCCAATCAACTCACTGAGGCAGTCCTGTTTCCTTTTCCAACAGCAAACAGAGTAGACTAAGCCCCACTCTTCACAGATTGATACAGGGAACATTTCCGAATTACCTGTTCAAACCTACAACTTAGAAAGTGCCTGAGCAGAATTATTCACACTTCACACCTTGACAGAGTTTTCTGTGAAAGACAAAGAATACTGGAATATCTACTTGAAGGCGTACACAGCTAACAAAGTTGTACTCAAATTTTAAGTGACCAGGGTTCCAGCAAGTCTTTTCCTATACATTTCTATTTTCTTTCAGTCTTAGTTTTTCACCAAGCATTCAACACATTAAAGATGTAACACTAACTTGATTAAAATAATTATGTTAAACTACATCTTGGTAATATAAAATAAACACACCAGTATCTTAGAAGCGCATGCAAAGTATAATAATACCTCCACCGAGGCACATGACATACAAAAGGGACATAAAATATGACAGTTACTAAGGTACTATACATTAAACCATGCAAGCTTTTTGCTTTTGAATTCCACCCAAATCCAGTTCTTTTTATCTGAACAAGTTATTAGTAATACAGACCCTGTTATGTATTAACGGAAATCTCTGTATTTGCTATCTAAGAGACCCACAGTAAGTGCAGCATTTATTTAGACTCAGAATTTGAGATACCACAATACCGCAAGCTTTGTAGAACAGCACTGGGTTTGTTTTTAAACTGTGTCCCCTGGTAATGTTGAGTTGAGTAGAATCAATGTTCACATGTAGTCTAAAAGAATGGTTTTTCCCGACTGAGGATGCAGGATTAAAAAAAAAAAAAAAAAAAA
>VYXH01000676.1:419208-486962 GCA_013397275.1 Burhinus bistriatus | reverse complement strand
GTTAGCGCTGCAGCTTCACAAATTCGATAATGGCTCTCACATCGGGCATCATTCCAGTTGTGTGTATCTGTGCTCGTATGGATTACGACGCACTTCTCAACATCCACGTTACTTGGTTCCCCATTCCGCCAGAACCTGAGGTAGAGACACACATGTTACTACTCAGTGTACCCTGTAGAGCACTGCTGGAACAGACTGTAGCAGGATGCAAGGCTTGGAGGGGAGAGAGAATTTCAGATGCTGGTTCACGGACAGAAGTAGTACGCTTCCTCCCGCTCTGCTATCCCACTGGCAGCAGTCTGGTGAGGAAACCTGCCTTCTTCCTACAGCCAACACAACGGGGCCCTGCTCCTAGTCAGGGGAGCGGCTCACCACCGCTCGCCCCGTGCACTTCACACCCAGAAGACATGTGTGTCTGCTTCCAGGGCAAGTTGGTCCTCCAGCAGGAGGCACAGGAAGGAAAGCCCTGGTGAGCTCTCCTTATGCCCCATCTCTTCCACAGCATCACAGCACTGGCCATGCCCATGCATATAGGTGCATGTATACATGGGTGGAGGCCGTATGGAGGTCAGGCAAGGCTGGTCATCTCTGAACAGTTCTTCCTGCTTGTGAGAGGCAGCTTCATCTGTGCCTACAGCATTGACAGCCATGTCACAGGTAGTTAACTAACAACCACTAATCAGCACGGATGGGACTATGTGAACCTGGTGTCCCTACGCAGCCCTCTCCTGCTCCATCATTGTCCTCTCACAGGGAGTTGTCTCACCTCACTCTCATGCACCAGCAGACACCCTCAAATCTCTCCCACTCTCTTGCACTACAAGGAGCCACACCAAATACTCTCCATGTGGGGATACTCACGCTGTATTCTCATTGAATGGAGTCTGGTCCACCCACTGCCACCTCCCCCTCCCCTGTGCAGTCAGACCGATGTAGTAATTCACTGCTTTTGGAAACTGTTGTAGCTCTTCGGTGAGGAAAACCTGTAAATCAGGGAGAGTACAATGTCCATGATGTGCAGCGCTGAGCAGAGGGAGGTGGCAGGAGTCCCTGTGGGGTGGGGCTGGTGGCAGAGGGGAGCTGGTGCTGAAGGGACACAGAAAGAACATTCCCCCCTCCCCTGCAGGAGCAAGGAGGGGATCCGAGTTCCTTCCAGGGCCTGGCACTGTGTCTCTGGCAGCTGTGCCCCTTGCTCAGCCCTGCACCTACCTGTTCTGCTTCACTGTTGATCACCACCAGGTGGGATCCCATCCCAGTGCAGTTCTGCACACTCTGAACCCAGGACATCTCATCAGCGGACAGATAATAGCAGCTTTTTTGAAAGTGTTTCCAGCCCTTTGGGCAGCACATCCAGCGTCGCTCTGTGTGGAGAGAGACCACAAATGTGAATGCTAATAACAAGAGAGATGGTGGCTGCAAGGATCCCTGTTCTCCAGGGACAATGCTCATGTTCTTCTTAGATCACTTTTCCTGACAGAAAGGGCTTGAATAAACAAGGATAGTACAGATATTTCTTCCTATTGCTTTGGGATATGATCAGTGAACTTTGTGTACACAAATCCATGGTAATCCCTGTAACGTGATTTCAGCTCTTGACTTGACAAAGTTACTTTGGTGATCTGGTTTGACTTCTCCTTGTACACTCTCCTTTAGGCCTTTAGTCCCAGTGAACAGGGAATATTGCTTCTTTCCCTGACTAGAGCTGCACCTTTAGTATTGCTCCACTGTTAACCCTCCCGGTGCTGTGTATGCTGTCCCTTTTCTTTTGCCAGTGTTCACAGACACCCTGCCCTCCAGGATATCATTATCCATGTCCTCTCCTCCCCGAAAGCTGTTAGCAGGAAATTCTCTTTCTTCCCACCTCTCTCCTCTGCAGTATGCCTCTCCAGAGTCAGGTCCCACTGCTGCTTGCTGTCAGAGCAGACCCCAGCATTCATTGTCCCCGTCCCAAAGACCTCCTGCACCCCTGCCAGCACTACTGACCTTTGCCTTGCGGCACCGCTGGGATGCACTGAAGCTCCGTGAAATTCTGCTGCAGGGCTGTGGGCTCGGCACCGCTATTGAAGAAGCGAGCTACTAGAAAGGGAGAGGAAAGGTGGTAGGTTTACCTCATCCTCGCGGCTCCCCACACACCAGCTCCAGACTTCAATCTTGTTTCCCCATTTCCCTGCCAAGCACGGTCTCAGCATCGCCTCTCCTCGGGCTGCCTCTTTCCATTTCACAAGTGGTAACTGCCATCTTCTTGGCAAAGGGAACAGGCATTTCTGCTCCCAGCATCCCACAGCTGCCCAAAGACTCTTCCGCCCACTGACTTACAAGATCCTGTCCACCAAAGCTAGAGAAGCCTGCGGTCCACCCAAGGAGTGCCTGGTGGCCGTAGCCAGCCTGTGGTTTGTCAGCACTGAGCAGATTGACATCAGGCCCCCTCAGGTTCTGTGGAGCTGAAGGTGTGTGGTTAGTGCAGTTAGTCCATGGGTCTGAGAAAACTAGCCCAAACAAGTGGTTTGGCTGCTGTCACAGGCAGAAAGAGACAATCTTCCATGTCATTGAGCAGAAGGACCACTGGGAGGACATCACACTGAGGACATGCCAGACAGGGTGCGATTGATTCCACCCAACCACAGGCATTTACCATGCAGATACCTACAGCCAAGCTGCCTGTCCAAATCTCTTTACAGTCAGTGTATAAAAAGCAGCACTTCAGTGGCACAGTTTATCTCCTCCTAAGCTAGACATCAACAGTAGTTTCCATGAGTAACACATGAGATGGGCCTATTTCATCAGCAACAAAGACAGTCCAGGTGAAGGTAATCACACACAGCTAGAGCTGCTGAAACCAGGCTGGAAGGTCAACTCCTAGGACTTAATAGCCAATTTATGGGGAATCATATAGCGTTGGTGACAAATGTCAGCAGGCCATATCCACAACCCAAAGGACTTATCACTAACTCAAACACTCAGAGATACTGACTGGAAGCTGATCAGGGTATGCTGAGTAATACAGATGTCTATTTTTATCAACCATTTCATTTAGAAATATTGTTACTAGTGAGGGGGCAGAGTAATCATATTGGCCTCTGTACCTGATAAGTGAATTCGTATAATGGAAGAAGGCTCAGAGGAGATGGGCAAGGACGATGCGTCGCTGACCACACCTGTTGCAAAGAAAGGTGACCTTATCTCAACACACAGAGGACCAGACGGTGGCCTTTGTTCTAGTTCAGTTGTATCAGGTGAGTGAATTGACCATCCCTCTAAAAAAATCAAAAAAAGGGCAAGGTCTTCCTAAGATAGCCAGACCGGCATGGGGTGAATGTATTTGTGGCTCAGCCCAAAATAGTGTAAAAAACTGAATGACTAACAAAAACATCTCTGAAGAAAGCAATGGGCCTGAGCTGGCTTTAACCCACATATTCAGAAAGTCACATGACAGATTAAAAACCACAGACGACTTCTGTCAAATCATGAGGCTACATGCTTTAAGGCTACATATCTATATCTATGAGCTCTATATATTATACTCTGAATATATCTCTGTGTAGAATATATCAGGCTGAAAAGCTCATCCAATAAAGTCAACAAGCAAATACACCCTTGTATGTACTACCTTAGATACTTGCGGTGAATTCCAGACCTCATAGGGATTCTCCTTTTGGGTTTCCCAGTGAGGAGCTCTTCAGGGGGTTGCATGCAGTGACAATGCCCCAGTCAAGCCAATGCTCCAGCCCACCCACAGCAAGCAAGCACATCATATTCATGCTACAAGGTGGATCTAGATAACCTCGTGCCCTTCAAGAGCTGTCTTCACAGCACAGAATCTCACATCCCATTCTTGGTACCAAATGGAGGGAGTAGAGTCCAGTGAGTGGAACAGCTAGCAAAACTTTTGTTAACCTACCTGTGCTCTTATATATTAGATCCACTCAAGGTACGCCATTATGTACCTCTGTGGAAAGAGAGACCATGGCACTAGAGAGCATCAGAGAGCACTGCATTTCATTGCAATTGCTACCCTCTGCTAAGTGCAATTTGTACTTCTGTTTTCATTTAAATGCATTGTTGTATCATTCTGCTAAATCAAAATCCTATGTAACATCAATTCATTTGGATAAGTAAATTTGCCATTAAAGATTAAACCTTCCATGTGTGGAGTAACCAAAAGAACCTGGCCAGACAGTACTAGACTCTAACAGGCTACCCTGAACATTCCCAACCATTAAACAGAGTATTGTGAAAAGTTACATATTTGGGAACAACACAATACAAAATTCTAGGACTTGGGAACTAATGACGGCAAGAAGGGCAGCAATTTAGCCTGACAACATGCCTTCTTCCAGAATCCATCATCTTTAGTGACCATTTGTGCAGACGTGCCATGAATGACCCTTAGCAGAAAATGAGAATGAAACAGTGATCGCAATCTCCACAAACTTCATGTGCAACAATCACTTTTCATGAATTATTCTAGTAGAATGCAGTTAACACTAGAAAGATGAGAGAGTTTGCACCGTGCAGTTAATCCTGGAGATGCCAAGACTAACCAAAAAAAGCTATTTTTTTCCATTAGGACATGGAGAATGTCAAAGCACCTTAAAGAGCTCAAGTGCAGGTCCAGCTGCCTGCATAGACTCTTGTGCTGCCGTCTCCAGGCTCTTTCCCCTCTGCTGAATATAATTAAGTTCTTTTTCTGTCATATGCAGGTAGAGAATTGTTCCACGGTTCCAAAAAGGCCATGCAAGATGGGGATGTGCAAACTGGGAACACTGAAAAGGCCTCAGGGTAAACAGTGGAAGATTTGGGGTATGTATGCAGACATATACAAGTCAGGACAGAAAAGCCTGAGATCTTATAGAAAGCCCAAGCAACCCTGAAACTCTGAAGACAGCCGTGCTTCAAGTAGGACATTAGAGTAGAGACCTCCAGAAGTTGCTTCCCACCTAACTCTTTCCGTCACTCTAAGAAAGAGGATGTGTACAACAGAACCATCTGCCATAACGCTGTGGTAGTCCTAGCTCCTGCATACCAGTTGGCCAAAATATCTGGTTTGGCTGGCCTGCAAGAGAGAAGTTTATGTCATGTTGCAACTGCACCCCTAAAATCCCCAATGTTTAAGTAGTCAGGAAAGATTTTTCCCCTAAACATACCATTCAAATATTCAACACTTGGGTTTTCCAAGCCCAAATGTTGGCACTTGCATCCTTTCTCACAACAAAACAGTTCCTGAGTAAAAGCTCCCTTCTGGTTGGAAGATGTTCCCCTCTAGGCTCTGATTTCTCTGCTTTTCTCCCAGACCTCTCTCCTGTAACCAGCCTGCACATACTCACCAAGGAGAGCAATAACAAGGGCAATGCACACCAAGAGAAGCAGCAGTGAGATCAGCCACGGGAGCCAAGGAGGGTATTTCTGGGGATGGTGCTCATGCTTCTTTGTCTCAGGAGGTACTAAAAGTGAAGGAACACACCAAACAACAGCACAGTCAACTATGCTTCAGTCAGCCCACATACCAAGGATGTACAAATCAAGGGAGGGCTGCTCAAAAAAAATTGCAATTTCAGTTCTGATGTGGAGAGAACAGGGCACTTCTGTGGTTTCTGGAGGTCAGGTTCAGTGACACTGTTCACAGCCCTAGCCCCGCTGGTGAACTAGCGATGCTAATTGCTGGTGTTTGGGGGTGAGGCCGTCACATGGCCTCAAAATCTGGAGTGAAAACGTGTCTTTCTAGATTGAGCCCAGAGCTGCCAAATACAACATTGCTCTATCCATGATACTTGAGACATTCACATGAAGATTTCATGTTGACTTCTCCCCAGAAAACTTTTTACACCTTCTTAGCTTTTTGGACTTTCTGTGTAGAAGCTGATGGCGTAAGCTGAATGAGGGTAGAAGACAAAACATATGCAAAGCGATGATGGCACAAAAGCACTGGAAGAGAAAAAAAATGGATTTTCCCCCTTCCATCTCTGCTTTCCAAGCTAGGGTTCAGAGATTTGAAGTAATAAAACTAGGCTGTGCTAGGCTGGATGCCTGGGGAGAGCAGCGGGCTGCATCCAGCAGCGTGAGTAAAGTATGCCACTCAGATTCAGACTTTCCAGGGCCTGACTTTTTGACTAGAGGGACACTGCCAGTACTGAGGAGGTTTGGTAGCAGGCAAGAGAATGGGTCACAGGGAAGGAGAAGCAAACGCTCGTTAGGCGACTGTTCTACATAGTGATAGGTACACAAGCCAGGGCAAACACTGCAGAACAGGAGTGAAGAAATTTTAAGAGAGACTGATATTAATGACAAGCTTTAGAGAGACCTCATTCATTGTTCAGCACGAATTTCCCAAGTCTGCAAGCAGCCACATGCACCTGTCAGCCATGCCTAATAAGCAAGACTTCCAGAAATCTGGTGTTCGGGGAAGCTCTCTGAGCACTTCCAAAAGCCTGGGCGATGCTGTTACGGCAGGGCAAAAAGCATCATCTTTCATTATCAGAAGAGAAAACATTCATAGACAGACAAGATCAGATTTCCCTATCCAAATCATGTTTTTCTAGCCAGAGCTTTTGTCTGTAGTGAAAACAAGGACCTGGATCATGATCTGGAGTCCAGCCAGCTATTTCAGAAAATAGATCTGACCAGTCCAAATGATTTTTTGATGTGCTGCATGTGCACAGATTGACTATTCAACCTGTGCCCAGCCAGATCTGTGCATCCTACACTCACACCCAGGAGGCACAGAGAGCACTGCCAGTACGTATGCACCTCACCAACACAACTGGAGTGCAGTAGATTTTGTGCATGCTCAGTGGGTTACTGTCCCTGCAAAATGCTTCCTAGAGTTGGTCTGCATGCTTGAAATGTGTCCAGCATGATCACAACACAACAGACCTGATCAGTATATGTGGGTTATTCAGCATGTAATCCAACATCTCCTAGGCACATGCAATAAGTTCTGTGCAGCACAGACGCCTGGGAAATCCTGGTTGGAAATGCAGGAACCCTAACTGCACTGTGGTGTGAAACCCACCCCGGTAGTCTCTGCTACCTCCTGTCACAGATTATATGTTGTTTCATTAGCTGCTGCCTTCTCCTCTCTATTTTCCAATGGTTGCCAATTTTGTTATCTCTAGAGCCCAACTAGAAGACGCTACAGAATGGAAAAATCCAGGTGAGCTTGGCTATTACCAACATGGAGTCTGCATGGCCAAAGTAACCACTCAGAAGGACGACAGAGCAGCAAGAGTCCCTCAAGCACACACCCAAACCTATAGCATGAGCCTGCCATCAGCAACTCAAGCAAACATGGCTGGATCAGGTGTCTTCGGAATACGTCATTGGGAACACAACGGGGAACTTTTACCACCCCCACCTCACCATGATGGAAATGCTAGCTGTACCCAGAACCAGCTAATCTTGGTGCATCAAAAACCAGTGAGCTTTCAAGTCAGTTAGGAGTACGTACATTCTTTATTTCCATGACTCATGCCTCAGAGCAGGCAAGGAATAACCTGGAGCTGATACCTGCTCTGTTTGGGATTGTAAAACTGAGGTAATGTGGTAAAGTGGCAATTTAATATCCTTAGCAGCAATAATAATAATTTATTTATTCATTCATTAATTCACACACACATACTTTCACCCCTCTGGAACTTGCTGTTGTGTAGGATCCTGTATCTAAGGGTGGAAGCAATGAGCCATATATGGAACATCTCTATGTGTTCCTACATGTGGCATAATGACTACGGAATACGTACTGATCAGAACATGTCTTAAATTTGCACAAAGCCTAGTAAAGGCACCATTTTACAATCATGATTTTTAATAGCAATAAAAATTTGTTTGTTTGGTCTGGTAATTATTTTTCAGGAGTGATAGACATCAATCACAGTATTGGATCATCCTCCAGATCATAAATAATTACTCCTCTGTGTATTTTAGGGTGTTTTGTTTAAGCCCATTCTTTCTTTTAACTTTTGGGTCTCTCTTCTCCAAAGACCACTTCTCAATCAACCAAGGACAATGGGGCTATAAGTTTCTGCAGCCAGTGCCACCTCTCACGAAGCTGCAGAGGGCAACTGACTGCTCTACTGTAAGGAGGCATGTTGGCTCTCTACTCCTGCTCTCTCCGTAAGTAGGAATCTGCAGCCTCGCTCTCTCAGAGGGAAGACCAGTTGCAGCCAGGGCTTGGGCTTATTTGCAGCCATTTACTGCCCTGGGAGACCCTCCACCTTTGTCACAGACCAGATTGTAATAAACGATAATCTCTATTGCTGATACTCAGTATTTCTCAAAAAGTGACTGTCTCATCCAAGACTTGGTAACATATAGAGAGGCAGCTACTGCCTGCATCATACCAGGGCTAAGCACCTATCCTGGACCCTCTGCCATTCGCCACTGTTGGTGTTGCAACCAGGGGACTAAGGGATCCCAAATACATTCCTTACTGAATGCTCACTTGAAACCTGTTTGTGCTCCCAGTAGTCATCCTTGTTCATGTTGCAACTCCAGCCACCTAAAGATTCCCACCTCTCCTCTTGCAGACATTCCTTGACCCTCTTACTTCAAACCTCCTCCAGTCTCCTGCTCATGTAGTGGTAGACAACTCCTTTTTCTCACCAATTTGTCAAGAGCAGGTAGGAACCAGAGTCACAGAAGGAAAAGCCTCCATTCCCTGTTCTTCAGCCCCCCTCCCTCCAAGTCCCCTTCCCCTGAATAACCCACCCATTCCTTACCTTCAACCACTGCAGCCGGTGGTGCATTCTTGAACTTCACCTCAGCATAGGTGATTTCTGATGCCATTTAATCACAGTGTGATCACTGATCCCTGTTCTTAGTTTTGCTATGTAAAAGGTGGGCCTTTTTGGTCCCTGATTCCAGAGGGAGACACCAATAAGTTACTGAGCCTGCTCATTCACCCTCTGTCAAAGAAGGCTGTGCTGAACACTGGAAGCACTGACAATAACCTGAGAATTCCTGGAAGCTCAGAAATGCCCTGAACAGATCTTCAGTTTCTTAGCCCAGGAAATCAGCCCCAGCACTATGGAAACTTCTGAGACAGAAAAGAAAAATGAGAACCTAACAACTGAAAAGGAAGTTGCACTACTCTTTCCCCATACCAGATTCTCAGCTGATAGGTTTCTTTTTCAAGATCTCAGTTTTTTCTTTTTTCACCCTTCTTTTTTAACTCTCTCTCCTTATCTTCATGCCTTTCTTTATTAGTAATTGTACCATTGCTCTTAGGTTTGCAGCTATCATGGGTTTAACCTGCCCAGTTTAACCTGCAGCACAGCCCATACAAAATGCATTCTGCCTTCACTTGTCTGTTGTGGTTAAGCTGCATTTGCTACATCAAGTATCTCATGTTATGTCTCATCCTTGGAAGTCAGCCCCAGTTGACAGCTAGCACTAGAACAAATCTCAAAGAAAGAACTGTTCCTGTAGAAGTGAGACTGAGGAGTTACAGCCCTAGGCAGAGGAAAATAAATAATCAGAAGTTCGATATATCCAAGGAGAAATAGAGAAGGATGAGGCCAGGGTCAGGGAGAAGAACAAGCAAAGTGGAATGAAAAAAAGGGTGTTGATGATTTGAGAGGTTATTGTGAAGAGCGCATAGAGAGACCTCTATCACAACCTGATTTTCAGCCTGTAGAAGTTCAGAGGAGTGCTTGCTCCAATGAGTCAGGCTCAATTTCTGAGGCTGAAAAGGGCTGGTTTGTATTTTTTGCTCCAACGCTGTCATTTATCTCCCTTTTCTGCTTTTTGCTAAAGGCCTCTGATATTATCTTGGGGAAAATGTGAGACCACTATTTAGTCTGATTTCAAGCTGGGGCAGGTGTTGAAAGGAGACAAGTAAGGGAAATGGCTGCTGAGATACATGCTGAATCAGAAGGACTTCTGAGAAGAAATGCCAATGGGTCAGGATACCCTGGAGAAAAAGGGTGAGAAGGGTTCAGTCAGCAGATGGGACTCAGGAATCATAGAATGGTTTGGGTTGGAAGGGACCTTTAAAGATCTTCTAGTCCAGCCCCCCTGCCATGGGTGGGGACATCTTTCACTAGACCAGGTTGCTCAAAGCCCCATCCAGTCTGGCCTTGAACACTTCCAGGGATGGGGCATCCACAACTTTTCTGGGCAACCTGTTCCAGTGTCTCACCACCCTCATTGTAAAGAATTTCTTCCTTATATCTAATCTAGATGTAGCTTCTTTCAGTTTAGAACCTTTGCCCCTTGTCCTGTGCTGGTAAAAAGTCTCTATCCATCTTTCTTATAAGCCCCCTCTGAGTATTGAAAAGCCACAATAAGGTCTCCAAAACAACCCGAAGGAAGAAGGATGAAGCTTTGCTTGGTTAGTTTGGCTAGCTAGAATCTCCTCAAGGCAGACTAGAATAAGAGGCTAGCAGGACACATCCAGGGAGCTAGCACGGAGGGTAATCAGGGCAAAATTGGAGGCAAGATATGACAGTGCAAGGAAGAACACACATCAGACAGCAGAGGAAAACAATGTGGCAAGGGGGAGAACGTGGCGGACATCTGAACACAGATTATTAAGAACTGCCCCCAAACAGAATGGGGCATATGTAGCTGGATTTCTTTACCAGGGAGACTCATACCTTGTGTGCACTGAGCTGGCTTCACTTCTCCTTTGTGTATTGAGTGCAAAGAGGATGACTTTTATACAAGAAGAAGAGCAGCTGCAGGACAGAAGCCCCGTCTCTTGAGAAGATGCATGCTGCCTGCTTTTCTTTCCAACATCCTTCCAGCACTTTTCTTCAGGCTTGGCCCTCTCAGTGGAATTAAGCCTCCCTAAGTGTTTGCTGAAACCTAGTTATGCCCTCAAATTTCACGCTGAGATTTCAGAGTAATCCTCTGCATGCTTCCCTCCTGCCCCTGGCCAAGCAAGCCACAACAGACTCACCGTCTCATGAGGAAAGACTGACTTCCTGACAGGGTTTCAAACTTTCCACTGTGAAGAAAAGGGAAATACAATCAGCAGGCAGACAAGGAAGTCACAGTGTATCTTCATGAGCTTTTTCCTGTTGAAACACATCTCCAAACATAGCTGAGGCATTTCAAATGCGAATTCAGGATCTAGCTGCTTATTTTATTAGAATACACTAAATTGTGCTCAAACATCAGGGGACAGCTCAATTCTTCCTTCTCAGCCGTCAGAATTGTTGCTTGCTGTCAAAATTCAACCCTGAACCATACTTCCATAGGATACAATGCTGGGTTTTTGTGCAACAACAGTGAGGTAACATTCCTGTCCAAAATGAAAGTGATTGTGCAAAAGGTATGGAATCAGTAGGTCTGGGCAAGATAGTCCATGGGGTTCCCAAGAAACTCAGGGGTGAAACAGTTGCTAATAGCAGTGAGCAGCCACTTGCCTTAAACTGCCTTTTAATTTGTGAATCACAGGATGGCAAGGACTATATTAAAGAGGAAGGAGGGGAGAAGTCTAGGGAGATTTAGGAAGTTTAAGGTTTGGCATCTGTAGTGGCCAAGAATATAATTAATGGACACATGTATAAGTATGATGTACTTGGGGAGACGCAATATTCTTCTAAGGAAATCCTGCTTCTTGTAGTTCTTTGAAGGGGTCAGTAATCACATGCATCAGAATAATCTAGCTACCTGTGAAGCTCCTCAGCAAACACTTCTAAGGAAAGTGGGCAGCCATAGGATAAGAAGGCAGATCTTTTCATAGTAAGCATATAGGAAAGGTGGGTAGGAATTACTGGTCAGTTCCCTCAGTGGAACTCTTCCAGGTTAGTAATAGAACNGCAAACTTCGCGAAGACTAAGGTACCAGGGTGAGACAATCCTTCTCAAGCCTCAATTACTGCCCGTTGAGGAATGCCGATGCATTGTGAGTATTTACTCTAGCTCGGAAGGGAAGTTTTAACTATAGGCTAGCCTCTTTTTCATCCACCTCTCCGTTTATATGTTTGTAAGCATTAGCTTTATGGATGTGGATGTTAAAAGGGGTACCCGCTGACTCAAAAAGTCGTGCGATATTAAGAGATCTTCAATCTCAGCAGTTACAAACTGCAGCGTGTGAGTGTTTGTGTAAGTGTGTGTGTGTGCGCGCACTCATTTGCTTTGTTTATATGTACATACATTAATCTGAAATCTGTGCTTTGCTCTCATACGTATACTTACTGGTTTGGGATATCTTATAGTAATTTAGCGTGAATCTCGTCATCTTCGAATCTGTAATCAAGTCGCTGTTCATTTATTTAGTTAAATCACTTTGCAAATCTTTAAATCAGTTAATGATTAAGTGCTGCTAAAACTCAATCTCTTGATCTGCCTCAAATCACAAATAAAACTGAACTGCTGCTAAATCATGACTGAGTCTGATACTTCCATCCCGCGACAAACACACACTAACATTTCCTTAAACAATATGGCAAAGAAGAATGATATGACAAAATCTGCTAAAGATATCAAGTTATTCAGGGCAGTTATTCAAGAGGCAGTTGCAAAGAACTACAGAAGGATGAGACTGAGTAGCAGAGTGACAAAAGGACAGAGTCCTGTGTAGGTAAGCAATGCTCTTCAGGGAAATGGATAACGAAGCATCACGGATGCAGAAAGTAACCATACCCTACTCGTCAAGTTGCTATTCTGATAACATTGGGAAAGGGGCAAAGCATTAAAGGAGAATACCTTGTCCTGTTTTTATTCTTTAGGGACTGACATCAGTATGGTCTTTCTTAGATTATTTGTCCAAAGCCTCTATCAGGTGGAGGCTGGTCTGGAGACAGGTGCTAAGAGCACAACTTGAGGTTCTGTAGCCAGCAGTGTGAAGGTTGTTGCTGATGTAGTGCTCATCCTCTGAGCAGGGTTCAGCTCCCCCAGCCAGCTGGACTGCCAGTGGGGCAACCTTTAGTACAAGAGCAGTCTTCCAGGGAGAACATCTCTACTGTTCTGCCAGTCGTGGGGTCTCACCCTGAGCACAGACACAGGGAAGGCAGCTTGCCGAATTCTAGAAAGCAAAGCAGAGAGCAAGAAAGGCAGAAAGACAAAAATGAGGTGACGGGGAGAAATTTGTCTAGCCAAATCATATTCTCTTCACTTACTGTCACTCATGTAACTAAGTATTTATCATTGCTCAGCCTTATATGTGGTTTTGTTCAGTTTCTTGAATGGAGTACTGATACGACAGGACCTTCGCACAAGACCTTATTCAAACACAGCCCATGCTGTGTTTTCCTAAAACTCTCTGCTCTGTTCTTACCTGGACCCTAGCTGCCTGTTGATAGGACAGTCCTGCCATCACCTGGTCTTAAGGCACCTCTAGCTAGTGCAGTCCTCCAGGTCACTCAAAGACAGCCTAAACCCAGTCCTGGCTTTTTGTCCCTGTCACCTGGGTGAGAAGAGCATCAGAAGTGATTGCATGCCACCCTTTTGGTCTTCCCTCTCCACACCACCTTGCTCCTTTCCTAGGGATTAAGGCCATGGAGGTAATAAAGGGTGAGCAGAGCCCTTGCAGCCAAGGGAAGAGCATAAAAAGACACTGAAGCATGGAGAATGGTGCCCCAAGGCCCAACAATGAGCAGTTAGTAAGGGATGGCAGATATCTAACCAAACGGATTCAGGCAGCGAGAGCTCCTGAGGGATTTGGCTGGTTAAAGGGAATCTAGCAACAAGTGATTCCACTTTGTACCCTGCTGCAAGCAACTGGCTAGGAAAGAGAGGGGCAGGACGCTGCAGTTATCACTGCAGGAGCTAAGTTCCCCCAGCTCCAGGGAACAGTGTGAGAGCACTGCAGCTTGCTGGGACCTGAGAGAAAAGCATCCTATGCCCTTCTCACTCATGGCTGACAACACTGGCCAGAGCTGCCAGGAGAAATCTCTTCTGGAAGGCAGTCACCCAGCTGATGACAGAAGGTGAACTAGCATGCCATACAGATATACTAGGAGACCTAGGAAGAACTGGGTTATATGGAGCTGTGAAAGCTCAGAGAAAAGGACATTTGAGCATCCAAGGGTAAAGGGGAAACAGGGAAGATCTGAATGGAGAGCGAGAAAGGGAGTCAGTGGGAAGGATAAAACAGGAGGTAGCACTCCAAAGCCACACTAATTTCTGGCAGGTGGCAGCACATCACCACAGGCAGGCCTGAGTCAGCAGCAACATTTTGTGTTTTTGTGAACAAAACCACCTAGAGTTACGCTCTAGCATTTTGACAGAGCCCAGCAGCTATCCAAAATGCTATGGTTACAGTACCATGCAGAACATGGTGGAAGGAAAGAAAAGTAAGAGAGATGAGGAGAAGATGTTGCTCCCCAAAAGGGTTTGTGCATTCCTCCCCCCGCCCTGTATTTGCCAAGCTTTAGGAAGGGCTGAGGGTTTCAAATAGAATGCACCATGTCCCAAAGCTAGCTGAGCTGAGGGAGCTCAAACTCAGCTTCAGAAAGGGAAAGTCATGTGCTTGCCTGTGATGACAGGCTCACAAAGTCTCCCAGGTATAAGGGAAGGAATACAAGAAGGAAGAACAGTATCCAGGGAACCTTCAGACAAGAAGCCCCAACCCGCCTCTTTATAATCCCCATTAACCCAGGACTGTTTCTTCAGAAGAGAATTAAATTATCCAACAAAAGCCAACAGAGGACACATTCAGACATATTATCTCACAGCTTTGGTTTATGCCATTACTGGGAACATCACACCTTCACCCCCTTCCTCTTTTGAATCTGAGCCACAAATCTCAAGGCCAGAAATTGTTGGAGATCAGATCCAGATACTGCAGTTGCTTGCCACAGCTGCACATCTGACTCCAAACCTGGGCCAGAGCCAAGTCCTGGTCTGGCCCAGTGGCCTGTTTGGGAGGCAGGGCTGTGAAGTTTAGCTTCTTAGAGCACGCACACGGCATTTGCATGAACAAGCCGTGCCCGCAATAACACCTTCCCACAGAAGCAATCCTTCATGCTTCATTGTCAGTTCTGCCCAAGGATGGCACAGATCTCAACAGCCTTGAGTTCAATTTGGCTACACCTCTGCCCAGCGAGGTGAATGCACCTCATCTCCCTCTTTTGAAAGAAGAGCGGCGGGAGTGGAAAGAAAAACACAAAAATGGAAAGCAACCACAGTCACCAAGCAAGCAAGGGGGCTATCCGGTAAGGTCGCCTAGATCCATGCTGTAACTTTAGGGCGCTCTTATTTGATCTCAAGCCGTTTCCCTCCGCATCCCCCTGTGCTCGCCATGCACATGCAGCAAAGCCTTCCCAGAGGGAAGGCTGCACTGGTTAGGCTGTCCCACCAGGTGGCACTGGAACAGCAGACAAACCTCCCAGGCCCTGCGGCACTGGCACCGCCTGGCTCTCTCCCGCTGCTCCTGGCCTCCAGGGTGGATTTATCAGGAAGACTGTACACGGCCTGCACTGACCCTTACCCTGCGCCCTAGCAGCACCCAGTAGCCAAGAAAGCCCTGCACGCCATTTGGAGCCTCCGCGCCCATCCTGTGCCACACTTTCGCAGGCCAGCAGCAGGGCAAGGCACAACACCTGCCTCCAGGGCAGCACAGCCACAGTACGCGCCCGGTCTGGATGGTACAAGGCAAAGGCCGTCTGGAAACAACCGTAGAAAGCTGAATTAAACCCAGGGAGTACAGTGACCTCAGCCGGACAATTCCTGGCACCTCATCACTGAAATACAGTGCGGAAGTTTTAATGCCAGGCAGCCAGGGCTCTAGCTTTGGGGTGGAATTGCACGCAGGAGCCACCTCACGACACAGGCGTCAACACGATCAGATGGGGAAGGGCACTTTGTTCCTCTCCAGGTGCCTGCATCAGCCACTTTTACCACGCTAGGACACTGAAGTCAGCATCGGCACAGTAAAGCAAAGGGCGGGCAAACAGCACTGCCGGGTGCCAGCCTCCAGCAAGGAGACAGCATTGACTCAGAGGGCGAAGGCCCCTGCTGCTGACCCCCTGCAGGCCCCAGCGTGGCCGGCTAGGACTGCCGCAGGGGGCAAAGTGCTCCTTGCTGACTCACACTGGCCTGCAGCACCATGGCCCACGTCTCAGACTCTGGCTCCACTTCACATTTCTTCGTGTATTTAGCATTTTAAGACTGGGCAGGCACAGCACGCCACACTGATCCTTGCACAGCCTCTGCCCTGCCTGAGCCGAAGGATCACGGTCAGACCTCGGCTTCCCCACCACCTACCAAACCCCTGTGTCAGACGTTGCACCAGACGCTGCTGGCCCACGGCAGGGCCGACCTCACCACAGTCGAGCGCAAAAGTTGAGCTAGGAAATAGTTCAGGCTAGAGGTATCTTGTTCAACCCTTGCTCAAAGCAGGGCTACTTCTGAAGCTAGACCAGACTACTCAGGGCAGGTTCTCTGCTTACAAGAATTCTACTTCTGTATGGAATATATTGCGTAAGGACTTTGCCTGCTTTTCTACCCAAAAAGTATGCAGCAGTCATTTCCAAGCATGGCATTGACTTCAGATTTAGGTACAAGTGACAGCAGCCCCTAAACTCTGGGCCAGACATGCAGCCTGTGCTGCCATATCTACAGCCCCTTAGCACGTATTTTCCGAAGAAAATGCACTCCTACTCCTCTCCTCTTGGCACTGCTGCTCACTGGAATCCAGTTCCTTGTCCCTGCCAGCTAACCAAAGCAATGGTTTGTGTAGCACTACTGATGTAGCATCTCCACACATCTTCGAACAGTTTGCTTAACACCCTAAGCTCACAGACGAGTGCTTAGACTTCACTTCAGAAAAGACCAGGAGGAATTCAGCTCCTATGGGGCAAACTTTAAAGACAACACACACGCACGTATATGCACTGACAGACCACAAGACTGGGACATCTCAATTCCAAGCCCTACGCTACACTGTGGATGAGGGCACTGAAGCACAGAGGGCATTAGGATAGCAGAACACATCTGCATTTGGAAGTACAAGTTCCATTACTGCCAAACTGTCAAGAGGGGGAAAAAAAAAAAAAAAAAAAATCTTTAAACCATGCTTCTGTAAACTTGACTAGAGGACAGTTTTAAACCATTCAGGAAAGCATTTGAATGACAAGTTAAGATACTGGTGGACATGAAGGCAGAGCTGCTATTGGACTGAGGGCGGAGTTCCAAGAAGAGCCAATAGAAACTCTGCTGTCACCCAAAGCCGTTCTGTTTTAAACCAAACCCACCAAAGTCCTTGTTCTGTCATCTTATAGTTGCCTACCTCCTTCTCCCCTTTGTGCCTCCTGGTTGCCAAAGTCCAGACACCCTCTCCTTTCCCCTCCATCTCAGATGCTCCTGGGGACACCTCCAGATGCTGCAGTTCTGCTTTGCAGCTTGTTCCATACCCAGGTACAGCCCTTGCCCACATCCCCGGCACAGTTCTCCCCTGCCCAGGGAAGGTCACTGCAAACAACCTACCCAGGAGTCAGCATGCTCTTGCTGACAGATGCCAGCTGCAATTTCTTTTCAGAGAGCGCTTCATAGAATACCACGTTGGAAATGACCTCAAGGATCATCTGGTTCAACCTTTCACTTCACCAGTGCTGGCCAGGTCCGGGGTGATGTTTGCCTGCATCACCCCACCCCGACTGCTGGGGGTTCAGCCGGTCCCCAGAGGTGGTGGCTGAGCCCATGGATTGCCCGAAGCCCCGCAACAAGGGGATTCAACAGCAGGTGGCAGCACGTAGTCATGGGTGAGACTGAACTTGCAAGTCCTGGTCGCAGGTGTCACCAACCCTGCCAGGCTTGCAGACCAGGCTAGGAGGGCAGGGGAGCGCCGCGCCTCTTTACATGCCTAAAGCACAAGACTTGCCACAAAGACTGCAAGCTGGGGGCAGCTCCGTCCTTCAGGGAAAGTCTCTTCAGACTGCTTCAAGGATTAAAAAGCTGGTCTCCTAAGCAAGCCAGCTGCCTCTGCCCCAACATGCGGAAGTTCCCTCCTACAATGCCCGGGAAAGAAAAGGGAAAGCAGTTACCTGGCTGGCCTACCCCAAACACAAGCGATGCAAGAAGCTCACCACAGGCTGCCAGCAGCAACAGCTGGCAGAGCATGGCTCTGGTCAGGAGCCACTACAGGCACCAGCTGCTGCTGACTGATCTTCCCATGCTCAAAGGCAGCTTCAGGGAACGTCTGTCAGAGCCCCAACTCTGGATGAGGACACAAAGCTATAGCTAATGGCAGCTAGCAAAATTAAGCTATCAAAATAGAAGGGCATTACATCCTGCAAAGTGCTTTTCCTGATTATTAGTATGGACAAAGCAATTAACTTGTAAGAAAGAGACCTAAACCATTCTCTAGACTGAGAATCTATTGTTCACATAACGTAATGAGAACTCAATGGACTGCCTAGACATTGAGGCATTACAATGTGCATTAACTACACAGGCCTCAGTGCTCTGTTTTTATGTATTAACAGCCCAGTTGTGCTCCCTCCTAGATCTTTGTAGGTTTATGCTGATTTAACAGGATGACTTCAGGTTCAGATCCTGTTCCCTCGTCACCAAAGCTCAGGAATACTTTGGGGTTTTTCATTTCTTGTTCGATTTTTGTTTGATTTCCTCCAATGGGCATCTCTTCCTTTCCATTTCTTTGGGAGTCCACACACAGCACCAAGGCTTTGTTAAAGCTAGCAAATTTGTGCCTGCAATCCATATTGTAGCAGGAACAGTTACTGTGCAGCTATGAGACAGGAGTTTTAAGTCACAGAACGTAGAACAGAATTAATGGGGGAAGGGGGAGAAACGCTCACATCCCACCTCAACTACAGCCAATAACCAGACAAAATTGGGATCTTCCCTTTGACACTTGTTTCTCGACTCTATGCTACAGTCTGTCTCCCATTTGGCATGAACTTTTCTCCCACTTTGACCATTGTCCCTCTCAGACTGAGAGCTGCTTTTCCCAGCTGCCTAAGGAAACCAGTTACATATCATGTGGAACATAATTAAGTGTTCAGGACATATTGTCTGCAACATCAGACTGTAGGTCTCGAGCAGCCTGCATACTGGCTTCTGCTACATTAGAAGAAACCACTGGCAAGAGAAAGTGCAGGAAGAGATGGGAGGATTCATCCAGTCCAGTCACAGGGCAAGACATTTCACCAGTAACTTACTGTCACGGTCAACTTCTCCCACTGGGGATGGAAACATCATTCCTGATGATAGTCACCAGGGAGAGGATTTACAGAAGACGCATCAAACTGTTGTGTTCTAGCAGGCCTCACTGTGATGAAAGACATGGGGACCAGGAAGATCTCCAGAGAGATCTCTCATGAACTGTTTCCCAGTCCTCTATGCACAAACAGGAGCATGTCCCAGCACCTCCCTTAGGTACGCCTCACCTGAAAAATCATCCCACTCTGGAGAAACACCCTCATAGGCTATTCAACACTTTTTCCTGTAAGTACCTATCGAAAAGTCAGAGAAGCTTCACTATAGCTCATTGACAAGACTCTTCACCTTCAGCCTGGCCAGGACCTATGCAACATATCCACCCTATTCACCAGAACAGGATAATAGCTTTGCTCCTAGATCTGAAATTGCAGATTTATTTTTTTTTTTTGGCCACTACAGATGCTAGAATATTTGACAGTGACACCAGCATTTACTGGTCTCATTCTTACAGCTGACTTCAAATGTTAAGACCTCTCATCTTTATCCAGGCCACAAGACTTCAACACAACCATATGTACAGCTTTGCTGTCTGGCAGAGGAACAAGCATGGCTGTGCAAGAAGAGATGGCTCCGAGCAGGCTTGATACAAGAATGTCAGGGGCCCGAGTATATTCTCCATCTTCTGGGGGACTGGCTGCCTGGATTCAGGTCCAGGTCACAGAATACAGGTGTCTGGCTTTGAGAAACCTCAGCAAGGTTTGCCTGCAAGCTTATCTCAGCTAAGGTTCTCACCCTTGATCCCTGCCTGAGCTGGCGCAGCCATGCCCATGTACCCTGCTGATCTAAACCCTCATCCTGATCTGCTCTGATCTTCCTGCTTCAGTACTGTGGGACTTTTCCTTTGCTGGCATCACCACTGCCCCTGCCTGCTTTGTTGTGACTCAGCTTCCAACTTGCTCTCCCTTTCAGAGCAGCCTGCCCTTGCTGCTCCCTGACAAAGGGCCAACTCAGCTCACTTTCTCATCTCTGCACTCAGAGAGACTGCTTCCCATTTAAAAGTGTAGCAAGAATCAATTCTGAAAACATCTGCAAGGTATAGAAGCCTCCAATGTCTGAAGTGCTAAATGGCAGTGCAACTAAGTTCTCACTTGCTAGTTTTATCCACATTATTATACCAAGCATCACACACACCTCTACAGTTAGGCCTGTTTCCATGTTGTTGGTTTGGTTCTTTTGTTGTTTGGGTTTTTTTGGTTTTTTTTTTTTTTTTTTTTTAAAAACCCATTTGGAACAACCATAGCTCATTTTTGTGTCCTCCTTCCATGCTCCTACTTCTTTGCCCAGACAGAGCCTGAACCCGTTCACTCATAAAGTTGCTCTTGTCCAGTCTGTAGGCCATCGCACACTTGCAGGAGGGTAAGTAGGCTACAAGGATCTTGCTGGAGACATAGCAGGGCTTCCAAAGCAACAACAATTTGAAAACTTAGCAGACTCACGACATTTCTTTTCCCCAATATTACTTGTTTAATTACCTTTTGCACTGGTACATCTTATGCTTTATATACATATATCTTTAATTTTTGCTTCTTCAGCTTTTCAAATACATAATATATTATCTCCAGAATACTAACTAAGACAATACAGAAGAGGCTCCTAATTAGTTGTTAATTGGTGCCATGAAATTCCTTGGTTTGGGGAACTGATACATAGTTGAATTGACAGGACCTCACAATGATTTGAGCAAGAAAATAAAAAGGAAACAACCAGCAGAGTCCATGACTTTGCTAGCAGATTATAGCCACCCACAACTTCAGAGAAGGCAGAGAGTTTAAGTACAATGAGACTGCAGGAGTGACTATAGAGGTAGGAGAGGGGCAGCAGGGGGGAACACCAAGAAAGCCAGGGGATCGGGATTAAATGACTACTTAAAGTACATCCAAGAGCAGTTTGGTCCCCACTTCCACAAGTGGAACTGCAGCAGCTTTAGAGCTATTTTCAAGAATTTTCCTTCCCAGAGGGATGGTCTAAGTGAAACTGTCTCCAAAATGCCCTCAGTGTAGTAAGAAGACAAAAAGGACAAGAGAGCTCTGCAAGTGCAGGGTGCGTACAGCTAACTACTCTCTTTTAAAAGCCTCACCAGCTAATCTTTGCTCAAAGGGAAAAAAAAAACCACTTACTTGCACAGGTATGCTAGCAGAGCGTATCCTAGCTACAAAAGCGTTGCTGCTGGTAGAGTGTTCAAACAGAAAGAAGCCTTCCAGTGAAGTAACAAAATCCTAGTGTTCTAGTAACTGGGTATAGCTGTAGAAAAGTCACTGAGACCACTGTCCCAGCTAGCATTCTGGCTCATCAGCTAGCACGGAGGGTAGCTAGCACTGTGAGGTTTCCAGCCTTCCCACAGGCTTTGGCCAGAGTAATCAGCAGACTTACACCCCAGATCACATCCACAGCTGCTGAAGATGGAATACTGTCCAGATCAAAGGGCCTTAGGAAATTCTCCCAAAGAGAACAGCAGAGAGCAAGGGCCTTCTACCCCTTTCTAACCCCCTAAACCACACAGGAAATAGAGGGGGTTTGGGGCACATCAAAAATAAAAAAATATCCAAGTTACAATAACCAGCTCACACCCCTAGAAAGTTAGCCTCAGAAGAAAAGCCACAAGAAGGAACACAGGTGGGAGAATTTCACTGTCACAGTTCTCAAGATTGGGCCTACTATACAATTCTTGTCAAAACAGTAAGTGTGAGCTGAAAAGGGGAAGGAGACTGTGCCTTCACCAGAAAACAATCCACTGTCCCACCATAGTTCTTACTGTGGCATGGATCTGCAATACTTTAACACAGTGCGAAGTCACAACACAAGGCCAGGGCTCAGGATAGTGACGCAGGAACACGAAATGGTGAGTGGTGGGACTACCTGGTTGTCATCCAGTGCAAGTAACTACCAAATTACAAAAACAGGCCTGTTTTTGTGGTTTTTTTTAAGCTATTTCCAGTTAAAACAGCTCAATGACAATGAGGCTTTTGCATGGGGGAGAAGGGAGAAAGCAATGTGCCTGCAGTGAGCCTGCAAGACAAACAAGGAGTCTCAAGATAGGGTGCCCACCTGGAGCTACAGCACAATGGCAGCAGGTCTACTCAAGGACTTGCATGACTCCTCCCATAAGAGCACAGGAACATCCAGCACTATCAAGAATTGCAAAGAGAGGAAGAGTAGTGTGTGCATGGGGAGGTCCACTCCTCAGCACAGACGTAATCAATCAAAGAGGGTTTTGTGTTGAGACAAGACCTATCTCCTTATAGCTTCCATTTACAAGCTACAGCCAAATGCAGCTGCCTTCAGCACTGCAGGCCAAGCTGCAGAGACTTAAGTCACTATGGAAAGCAGCCACAAAAAGCAACAGTCTAACTAGACAAAATTTAAAGGACAAGGAACCCAGAAGCACCTACCCAGCCTCCTCCTGTACGCACCTTGTTGAGGATTCTTGCTTTCCCTGTATGGAAAGACATGGAAAAAGAGCTAGGATGTACCAAGTAACAGCCAAGTAGGTGGAAGAGATGAGGCTACCTCTCTCCTCCCTGCCCATCTTGTGAGGGGTCAGTATGTTCTCTTTAGATTCAGTGGTTTCACTGTAGGATCAAAAATAGTAAGTTTTGACTGACGATCTGCTTTAAAAAGGAAGGATTGTCCCAATTTGTTTTTGATTGAAGACTAGAGAGGTTTGTGCCCCCTCTGATCCCATTTGATGCCTCTAGAGCCTCTTGGTCATCAGTTTGTCCCATTCCACTGCTTTGACCATTCAGAACTGGACCCAGTTGGACTGCTGAGGAGCCTGACTGGAAACAGCACTAAAATAAAGAAAGGAGAATCAACAGAGCTGATCTCATAAGACTTCTTAACTTGTAGCTCTTGCAGCGCCCATCAGGACACTGCCCTTCTAGTGTGCAGTTCCCTTCACCACAGTTTACCTGGATGCAGTGCTGAAGTCTCCCCAGAGGTCTGTGGTAGCTGATGCTGGTGCCTTGGACGCAGATGCAGGAGCATCTAAGTCTAATAGAATATCTAAGGCAAAAAAAAAAAAATTTAAAAAATAAAATCAAGCTAATCATGAAGAAAACCCCACAGGCATTTAAACTGTTACCTTACACAAACTGCGGGATGCAGGGGCAGAGAATCTTGAAGGGATTCCAGGTCTCCCTCCAGAAGAAGGAAGTTAGACTTTTTAAGGATTTTGTTATAACAGCAGCTCCTTTTGCTGAACGTGCACTGAGCCTCCAGCTCCTACTACAGGGGTACATCATCTTCAAGAACTATTCAGTCTCCACCTAGCATACCAACTGACAGATTTGTGACATTATTACCTCTCCCAGTAGAAATAAGGCTCAGTCTCAGGCTAATCTCAGCAAACACAACAGTTGCCAAGTAGGCATCACCTCAAGAGTACAAATCACACACCGGAGCCCAGCCCTATTCAGAAGCTTGTAGCTTCTTCTCACTCTGATCTGTGTACGGCACTGCTAAAGTCTCTGCCTTCACAAGAGTATCATCAGCTCTACAGACACCCCTGTACGGTCACATCAAAAATGTGTACAGCATCCAGAATGCTGCAGCAACCTCTTTGTTATAGAATCACAAAATGGTTTGGGTTGGAAGGGGCCTTCAAAGATCCTCTAGTCCAACCCCTCTGCCATGGGCAGAGACATCTTTCACTAGATCAGGTTGCTCAAAGCCTCGTCCAATCTGGCCTTGAACACTTCCAGGGATGGGGCATCCACAACTTTTCTGGGCAACCTGTTCCAGTGTTTAATTGCCCTCACTGTAAAGAATTTCCTCCTTATATCCAATCTAAATCTACCATCTTTCAGTTTAAAACCATTGCCCCTTGTCCTATTCACTATGGGCCCTGGTAAAAAGTCTGTCTTGTTTACAAGCCCCCTTTATATACTGAAAAGCTGCAATAAAGTCTCCCTGGAGTCTTCTCTTCTCCAGGCTCAACAACCCCAACTCTCTCAACCTGTACTCATAGGAGAGGTGTTCCATCCCTCTGATCATCTCTGTGGCCCTCCTCTGGACCTGCTCCAAAAGGTCCATGTCTTCCTTATACTGGGGACTCCCGAGCTGGATGCAGTACTCCAGGTGAGGTCTCACCAGAGCAGAGCAGAGGGGCAGAATCACCTCCCTCAACCTGCGGGCCACGCTTCTTTTGATGTGGCCCAGGATACGATTGGCTTTCTGGGCTACAACTGCACATTGCTGGCTCATATCCAATTTTTCAACCACCAGTATCCTCAAGTTATGATCTGCAGGACTGCTCTCAATCCATTGATCCCCCAGTCTGTATTGATGATTGCCTAGTGATTGTCCCACCGCAGGTGCAGGACCTTGAATGTGGCCCTGCTGAATGTCATTATATATTAAAAAAAAAATATGTTGAACTTCATTTTATATAATATGTATTATTTATATATATTATACAAGTATTTCTAAAATAACCCACTATACCCACCATTCCACTATACTTTGCACCTCTTTCTCTTGCTTATACTAAGTCTTCCACTCTGCCTGTTCAAAGCCACTCAAGAAGTGCTTTTTCCGCCATCTTTCAACAACGACCACAAGTCTATCTGTATTTTTCTGTGGACAGGAAGTGACTGTGCAGTACTTGTCTGGACACTCTGCCAGTGTCCCTAAAGTACATACAAGTTCAGAAAAATCCAACTATTTAAATTTCATACCCAACCCCCGAGATCATTTTAACCAAGTTGCTTGGTTTCTCCTTTTGCAAGGACAGGAGTTACAACACTGTCCTCCTGGCAAGGAGGACAAGCAAGTATTATTAAACAAGTATGGAAATCTTTAGGTCAAAGAGAGCAATCACAAGGTACTGTTGGTACTAGATTGAACACTGGTTCCCTGAAGGAGGCCTCTGTCCTCTCTATGCACCTACTAGTGTCTGACAGACTGTTTGCACTATGCTAGTGTTTACCTGCACTGCTCACGTTACTGGATTTCAGCATGGGTGGTGGTGTGACATGGTTGGCAATGGCTGTGGAAGAAGGGGGAGGTATAGGAGGGACTGTGATTTTGCCTCCTGGTGGGGGTGGCAGCAGGCTTAGGCCCCCTGATCCAGACACACGGGGCTTGGCTGCTCCTCCTTTCTTTGTCGTCATGTTCTGTATAAAAAGAAAGAACAAGTGAGGAAGAGTGTCCATTGGCACATCTCTAGAAAGAAGCAGGGTAAACTGGGCTGCTTACCCCAATGTTCAGCTTGATAGTCTGCCCTTCCTTAAACCCCAAGTCTAATTTAGGACGTGTGTCAGCTTCCTGGGACTCCTTGGAGATCTCCGTCTCCTGCTTCACCCACCTAAAAAGAAGAGAGGAAGACATAAGACCCTGTGGCAAAGGAGAACAGCGTTTCAGAAAAATGCATGGCTCCTCTCCCCACCCTGCCAAAGAACTACCTTGCCTTGTCAAACCAGCTATCTCCCTACTCCCAGTGTAGTACAGCAAAAAGCTGGGACCACCACAAACCCAAGAGACTAACACTGCACCTGTAGCATTACAGGACCTAAACTAAAGACTTATAGATATGACTACCCTGCAGGACTCTAAGCTTGCACGACAGTTGGTAGCACACTCAAGTGTCCCTGATGGAGCCCAAGCAGGGCTTCACAACTATCCTGAGGAAGCCTGCGCTAAATGAACATGCACCACCACCCACCATGTTCTACAGGCCAGAGGAAAAACAGCATTCCAGAAAAGCACAACTCACTTGAAGTGATCCTGCAAAGAGACGTTGAAGTCAAAGGCATCACCACGATCCGTGAAGCCAATGCCTATAAAAGCACTTCGTCCTAGCAAGGAGACAGGAGGAGTCATCGGAGGTGCCCTGTGAACGGGCCTTTGTGTTCATTCACTCCAAAAATCCTTCTGCTTCTCCTAAAGCACTCTGTGCTACCTCCCCCTGACACACCTGCAACTGGACACCAGCAGCTCACAGCAGTTCATTGTTCCTATGCTTCAGAATGCACCCTTCCTCCCATGCGGCACTCTCAGAAACTGAATGGTGCTTCCCAGCCCCTGGACTCTGTGTAATGTAGAGAACCCTCCTCTGTCAACCTTGCCTTCCTACCCCTCCAGGCACACTAGCCAGCCTTTTCAGCACTCCCAACACCATTTCAATCCACCTGGCATACACCCAGCTCCACCAGGCTAAGTCTCCTGCACCCCTAGCACTTGGCACATACATAACCCCTCAACTCACCAGTTCCATCCTGAATTCGAATGACAAAGTAGCGGCTGGAATCTGTCACGGTCTCCACTGCAATGCCAGGGTATTGGTCTATAGGAGCCTGGGCAAAGAGTTCTCCTGCAGACAAAGAACCAGGTGCTAAGGACAGCAACCTCTTGCGTGGCCAGGGCTGCCGTGAACAGCTGTGAGCAGGGTTAGAAGCACAAGCTCATAAGCAGCAAACATAGTTGCAGTCTTGGCAAACCACTGCCTTTCCCTTACCTGAAACCTTATCCTCCAGTTTTATGTATGCAGTTTTGCCTTTGGAGGTGACACGAAGCCGCCCTGTCCAGTCTGGATGGTCCAGTTTCCAGTCAGATGCCCTGAAAAGAAAAGCAACTGTTCACTGACCATACATCAACACCTCCACTTCTGTCCAGCCATCTCAGCAAACGTCTCTGTTCCCAAACCTTCAACATGCGCAGCTGCCTTATTCCACTTCTCTCCCCAAACAATATATGATGTCTCAGCCCCTCTCTGTGGCTGCCAGTCAACACACATGGCTCTGACTGGCCTCACTTTCCTCTGGATAAAGGGAAACAGACAGAGGCCAGACAGTATCAACTCTGTCTTTACCTTTATAAGCTTGCAGAAGAGGGGAGGCTGAAACTCAGAAACTCACTTGGAACAGCAAATCCAAAAGCAACTAGGAGCATCAGGAAGACCCCAAAAATGAATTAATAGGATGCTGAAAAGCCACTCCATTGTTCTACCCCATTGATAATAAAGTAATATCAAGTATTTCTGAACCTAAAGTCAGCTAGCTTACACTAGTAAAACATAATACACATAGCCATCTTAACTAGCCCATCAAAGTCTTTGCTACAGACTGTTGTGAAGGGGAGAAAAAGAAAAAGAAAAAGAAAAAGAAAAAGAAAAAGAAAAAGAAAAAGAAAAAGAAAAAGAAAAAGAAAGAGAAAAAGAAAAAGAAAAAGAAAAAAAAAAAGAAAAAGAAAAAGAAAAAGAAAAAGAAAAAGAAAAACCTACAGGATTCTACAACTGGAAACAAACACCTGAAGCCAGGCCAGCATCAACAGGGGCAACAGTGTGCCAAGTTCAGCGAGTACCACCAACACCCATCAGTGCTTCAGAGGACAAACCCATTTCTCCAGCCAGTCTGTCTGGAGACAGTCTGTCTGTAAGCCTCCAGCTTACAAGGTCACACTTCACTGGTTTCAGCTAAAGAGAAAAAAGGTATTTCTCATGCCTGTCCCTGTGATCTCTTCGTAAGAATCATGCTGAACTCCTTCTGGCTTTCTCCCCGCTACTATGAGAGCCAACAGACCAAATCCAACATGCCGTTACACCACATCAGACTCCGTCCCTGGGAACTGGGCAAACCGGGAGCCGAGGTCAGCTCTGCCTGGAAGAGCAAGTCACTCAGATGCCCTCACCTCCTGCACGACTAACAGAGCAGCCCCTACTCCTCCCCTCCAGCATGGAGCAAAGCCTCCCCGCTTTTAGGCACAGACCACCTACAAGAGGCGACTCAAGCCGGTACATCCCCCGAAGCTGCAGCCGGTGGGGTCTAAGGCCTCAGGGAACGGGCCTGACCTGCTTGTGGCCGCAGGCTACGGCCTCCCAAGGCCCCGCTCAGGGCGGGGACGCCCCTTCCTGGGCCCAGGCCCAGCTCCCAACCGCCCTGCCCGCGGCTGCAGCCCGGCGGGCAGGGAGGGCAGGGGCTGGGCTGGGCCAGGCTGGGCCGCGGCGACCCTGGGCGCCACACGCTCCCTCACCTGTACCCGCGGTTGGAAGTGCGCGGCGGGATGCGGTAGACATTAACATCGGGCTTCACGCAGAGGACGGACTCGTACTCCAGCTCAGCCGTCGCCATCTCGGCCACGAACCCCGACAGCCTGGAAAAGAGCAAGGAGTGGGAGCCTAATAACCGGGGGCGCTTCCGACCGCCATCTTTGATGAGGGCAGACGCCGCCTAGGGGCGCTTGGGCGGCCGGGCGGCAAGCAGGTCACGTTGAAGGCGTGGAGGAAGGCATCTTGGATTCTGGCAGCTAAAGCGTGTGGGCGGGGAGGTGGCCATCTTGGAGCCGGTTCTGACACAGCAGCGGGGGGCGGCGCCATCTTGGACCCTGGCAGTTCCCCCACCGGGCCTGGCGCGGCCATGTTTGGTTCGGGCCGATGGAGCGGTGCCGGGCGCCATCACGGACCCGGGCGCAGCCGTGCCGGGAGCGGGCAGAGCAGGGCGGGCAAACGCGCCCCTGGGGAGGCCGGCGACCCGCCCTGGGTGCGGGAA
The DNA here is from genome assembly GCA_013397275.1 of Burhinus bistriatus. Classification (NCBI taxonomy): domain Eukaryota; kingdom Metazoa; phylum Chordata; class Aves; order Charadriiformes; family Burhinidae; genus Burhinus; species Burhinus bistriatus. Next base: position 458,353 of record VYXH01000676.1, on the reverse strand, counting down.
AGGCCCTGAGCTGCCGGCCTCCCGCCAGCTCGGTACGCGCAGGAGTGGGGCGCCGGCCGCGGGCTCCAGAGAACGGTGGCACCGAGCCAAAGGCGCCGGTGTCACGCCGAGAGCTGGGAAGCTGAGCCGTGCCGCGCCGAAACGTGGGGCTGGGTCTTTTTCTGCCCCACGAATATCTGGGGCGGGCTTGTGGATCTCTGCGTGCCCTGAGCAGCGTGCTGGGGCGCTTCTCTTCTTCACTGTGTGTTTTTCTTTCCTGCAGCCTTGGGTTAAAGCTTGGGTTTTAAATGAAAACAGATTTTCGTGTGGCCTGTGGTGCTGGGTTCAGGACTGTTTTGGTAAAATAGCAAACCAAAGAAGACAGCACAAAGCACTACAAGTTTTGCAGCCAGGAGTGGTGAAAATTTCAGGAGTGTGATTTCCCAGAAATGTGGCCAAAATAAGTGTATAGATACTAGTTTATTTATCAAACATGATAAGATAAAGACTAGTAGTATTTAAACTTATTTTTTTAATAGTGACTTCCCAGTGAAGACTGCTGTTGAAGAGTACTCCTATGCAGTAGCCTGTGAGTTGAGTCTCTAAAAGTACTAAATGTATACTGTGAAAACTGGAAGAAAAGGTGTAAGAAAAATTACAAGTATGTATATATAACATACTCACAGAGCCAAGGGTGGGCATAGCATGAGCTAATTGTGCTAGGAAGTAATTTAAGCTATCCATGGAAGACTGAGTGAGCACCGTTTATTGCTGAGGGTACAGCAAAAAGTGAATGGAATGGCACTAGGTTTGAGGAATTATTTTTTTCCATTATGGAATAGTGTTAGTTAATGGAGTGAGAGCTGAAATGGTATCTGGAGATTTGTTTCTTGCTGTTCCCAGAGATAAGTGGAACAGAATGGTAATGAACTTCAGTCACAGCACTCAAACAAGGTGCCCTTCTGTAAGGTTGAATGTCCAACTAGCCCAGCATTGTATCTCTGACAGTGCCTGGTGCAGAAAAACTTTGAAACAAAGAAAGAGAGTTTGTGCAGCTGATTCCATAGATCTGATAAGTGAAGCTATTTTGAAGGCAAGGACAGGAATAGTCTTGGGTCATTAAGACTACCAGAGTGGCATACTTGTAATTTAACTAGTGTATCTAAATGTAACTAGCCTAGTTTTCCCTAGAAATGATGATGTCAGATGTATAAGTAGATACACAGGAAAGTGCCTGAACAGATACAGAATGACACAAACGCGCAGCTTCCCTTTCCCCTTCCCCTCTGCCAGCTTGCTCCGCTTCTCTGCAGCGGGAGGGGCTAACAGGATCTGCTTTTTGGCAGCTCTGGATGCCCCAGGGAGCAGCGGCCCACACCCTGCTGTGTGTGTGCCCTGTCAGGCTGCACACTAGAGCAAACAGATACCTGCCCGGGAAGAGAGATTTGAACCCTTTCATGCAGCCTGCACAAGAGCTCGTAGGAACACACAGCACTGATGCTCAATGCAGATATGTGCCACAGTGTAAAAGAAGGCTCTGCCTCCCTGCTTGCAATGTGCCAGTGTTACATTGCTTGCCAGACTGCCAGTGTTAAGGCAAAAACAGGATAATGAGAGGCAGACCTTAGAGAAGAACAGAGCAGCTTAAAGACAGTACAGAAGTACTTTCTTGGTATACCAGCCTGGCAATCGGTAGTGTAAGGGCTTTGTGGGCCAGGGGTTTGGTGTGCATTTGTTAGACAGTGCGTTTGATAGACTTTCCTTGTATGGATTCATCTAATCGCTTTTTTTGAATTTACTTATACTTTTGGTTACCTATATCATCCCTGGAGCCATGAATCTAATTGTGCAATATGAAAAATTGTATTTTTTTGTTTACAAACTTCTACCTGATCATTTCATTTGATACCTCCTATTTCTTGTGGTATAAGAATTCATGTGTCACCTTCTCCATGTGTCTCTCATACTGCCACTTAGATGTCTCTTTCCCAAGGTGAAGCATTCTCATCTCTTTAGCTTGTCCACCAAAAGAAGCCATTCTGAGCCATGGCTGTCTAGTCATCACTTTCTGTATAATTTCTGATTCTGTGATTGTTTTACGATCAAGGACCACCACAGCGTTCAGTGTTCAAGAAGCAACTGAATACTTCCCATTATGTTAAGCTTTGGAATAGCATTGCATGTTGTCATGATTTTTCATAGAACTTTCTGCAGTGACTGCTAAGTTTTTTGTTTGAATGGTAATAACTTATCTAGAGTTATATATACATACTCTGTATGTATAGTTATGGTTGCTTTTCCAAATTTAATAACTCACAATTAGCAATATTAAATTTCACCTGCCTCTTTATTGTGCTGTCATTCAGTGTGCCACAGTCCTCCTACAGTTCTTCTAGAAGGAGACCATCTAAGATGGGAGAGTGGCAAAGGGCCAACTTTTATAAGGCATGTGAGGAGAGATGCACAAGCAGCACCAGGACACCAGGAATACATCTCCCATTCAATTCCATTGAGATTTAACCAGCAGAGAACATAACATTCTTCTGTCTTTTTCAAAAAAGCATCTCTGGACCAAGAAAATAAAAAGCACTGCTAATAATAGCTAACATTTTTTAATTTTTTTTAAAAGGATTAAGCAGTGAGACTGAAATTATGAAAGAGAACATGTTTAAAATTAGACTATGAAAGCAATGGAGGATCCATGTTCTTTCCACGCAGAAATCTTCAATGAATGAAAACCAAGGAATAGCAGAAATCTTGGATGGAACTCCACAATGTTCAATCATATGAGGTGTGCAAGTAAAAAGGCATATACAAGTAGGGTCAAATGTACAGTTCATTTCAATCCGTAGGCAGCCTGATAAGAAACCATGCAGAAGAATCATTTGGGCTTTTGCTTTGCTTATTAAAAAAAAAAAAAAAATTGTAAGGCATTGTTCAGGAATGTACTTAATGGATGGACCCAACATTTGGAATTTTCCTTCTCTGGACAAAAGGTACAGGGGAAACCAGTCCCACAAAATGACCATTAGATAACTTAAAGGTTAATGCCAAGATAAGCATTTTTACAAAACAGTCCAAATACTGTTTCAAATGGTGCTTCCTTCACTGAAAATGCCCTGGCAAAACATCTGACCCAAATACTTTGAGAACTGTTATTGTGAAGAGCTACGTGTATGATCTATGTATGTACCAGTTTTGCCAAGCTTTGTTCCCTGCTTGTTGTTCAAAGCTTGTCCTTACCTGAGCTTACTCAGCAATGTACAAAATGGATTTTCTAAAGAGGAGAGTCTGAGGAACACCAGTACAGGGCAACTCTGCAGATCGTTGATGTTACTGGAGAGTCCCTATGAAACTAAGTGCACAGTTGTGACAATGAAAACAAGCGCATAGCAAAGACTGGCCACCAGACCACTGCAGTATGCTTTCTAGAAAAAGTTGTGCTAATTATGGCTAAGCTTTATAGAGAGAGTTTCAAACAGGTTTTTTTAGGAAGACAGGTTTGCCGTATACACAAGGAACATTCAGGGTCCGTGAAAGATCCTAGCTGTCTGGTCACTCCACCTGCAGAAAAACGAATGGGCTATCTGAGAGGGGCTGCAAAGCTTTGTAGAACTGCAGAAGAAGTAGTAGAAATATGAAATGCAAGTGGAATTCTCAGTTCTTGCCAAAGTGTTTTGGAGACAACCCGTATACTCTTGCAGGAGGGAGGCTTTTGTAAAGATACTGATCGCATTTTTAGAATTGTATATACTAGTAACTATAACTAGTAACTGAGACTGTAATAACAAACCTGAAACAGCAATATAAATGGTAACTTGCTTTAAGGTTTTAGCCAACTTGCTGTGTTGGCCAGTTGAGTCTCTACATCAAGATAAACTTCAATATGAAGTTTACCTGGACTTGTGCAAAGCGTATGACCCTGTCCCACGACATCCTTGTCTGCAAATTGGAGAGACATGGATTTGACAGATGGACCACTCAGTGGATAAGGAATTGGCTGGATGGCCACACTCAGAGTTGTGGTCAGCAGCTCGATGTCCAAGTGGCGACCAGTGATGAGTGGTGTTCCTCAGGAGTCGGTACTGAGACTGGCGCTGTTTAATATCTTTGTTGGCAACATGGACAGCAGGACTAAGTACACGTGCAGCGAGTTTGCCGACGACACCAAGATGTGTGGTGCAGTCAACATGCTGGAAGGAGGGGATGCCATCCAGAGGGACCTGGACAGGTATGAGAGGTGGGCCTGTGCAAACATCATGAAAGCCAAGTGCAAGGTCCTGCACATGGGTCAGAGCAATCCCAAGCANGGCTTTGAGCAACCTGGTCTAGTGGAAGGTGCCCCTGCCAGTGGCAGGGGAGTTGGAAGTAGATGATTGTTAAGGTCCCTTCCAACTCTAACCATTCTGTGATTAACAGCCTTACAGACAAGCTGATGGAGTATGGGCTAGATAAGTGGACAGTGAGATGGCTTGAATCATGGCTGAACTGCTGGGCTCAGATGGTGGTGATCAGAAGAACTAAGTCTAGCTGGAGACCAGTGACTGGTGGTGTCTGGCTGCAGTTGACACTGGTTCCAGTACTGTTTAACTCTTCATTAATGACCTGGATGATGAAGCAATGTGCACCCTCAACAAGTTCGCAGATGATACAAAACTGGTAGGAGTAGCTGATGCACCAGGTGTCTCTGCTACCATTCAGAGGAACCTGGACATGCTGGAGGATTGGGCGGACAGGAATCCCATGAAGTTCAACAAGAATTACAAAGTCCTGTACCTGGGAAGAAACAATCCCATGCACTAATACACCTGGAAAGCAGCTTTGCAGAGAATGATGATGTTGTGGTCCTGGTGGACAAAAAGCTGAACATAAGCTAGCAATGCACACCCACAGCAAAGAATGCCAGTAACTGCCAGGGCTAGATTAGGAAAGTGGCCAGCAGGTCAAGGGAGGTGATCCCCTCTACCCAGCACTGGTGAGGCCACATCTAGAGTGCTGGGTCCAGTTCTGGGCTCCCCAGTACTAGAGAGACATGGACATAATGGAATGAAACTTGTGGAAAGCCACTAGGGTAATTAAGGAACTGGTACACCTGTCATGCAAGGAAAGGCTCAGAGAGCTGGGTCTGTCCAGCCTGGAGAAGACCCAGGGGATCTTATCTAGGTGATGGGAGTGTTTAACGGAGATGGAGCCAGACTCTTCTCAGTGGTGCCTGGTGACACAAACTGAAACACAGGAAGTTCCATCTGAACACAATAAAATATTTTTTTTAGTGTGGGGGTGGTTGAACACTGCAGCATGTTGCCCAGAGAGTCTGCAGAGTCTCCTTCTGTGGAGATACTCAAACCCAGCTGGACACAGTCCTGACAATCTTATGTAGCTGATCCTGCTTTGAGCAGTGGGGTTGGGTTAGACAGTCTCCAGTCTTCCAACTTCAACTATTCAGTGATTCTGTGAATTAGAGCCTTTCTAAGGTAACTCAGTCTGTTTATCGTGAGGGAAGGGGAGAGATCCGGAAGAGAAGAATGCAGTGTGGTGATTTGGGATTACCATCAAAGCCGCAAGTCAAAGGTCTGGTCTGATCTAAGTAACCATGTTACGATCTAAGTAACCATGTTATGAAAGTAACAAAATGTCTTTTTTTCCTCCTTGCACCATCTCCTTTGGGTGTCTACATCATTAGGCCCCTTATGCTGAGGTGCAAAACACTTCACTTGTCAAGCTGCTTAAAAGGTTCATTGACCTGGAAACCTATACAGAGAGGTACCACATCATCTCATGAGCTCATCAGCGTGAGCTGGCTGGACTAAAGATAAAGTGCTTGCTGTGTCAAGGTTGGCTGCAGAGGAGAGTTTTTAACTAGGAGGATGAGAGGTGGCCAGCTGGGAGAGAAGGACCTTCTTGCAAAGGAGAGTTTGACTCGACCTAGTGAGTCATATCATGGTGAAAAGGCTGCTCCTTGGCCAACAGGAGACACTTTCTGTCTGGGTCTGAGGAGCCCCCCAGGAAAGATGGCAGCTGAGAATAAGATGCAGCTAGAGGAATTTTCCTGGCAGGCTGCTGACAGCCCATCCATATTTGGGGGTACAGCCCAGACCTGGTCTGCCTTCCTGTTTCTGGTTTCATGGGGTTTGTGTTGATGGCAGCATTTGCGTGTTTCAGAGAGATATACTCAGGAGCAGAACTCCGTTCCATCCTGGTTCTGTTTCCTGACTGAAACCAAAATACTGAGGCCGATTCTTTTATGTCTGGGCTTTGTCATTTCTGCTAGCAGTCTTGATTTCCCAAATTGGGAGGTGTGAGGGGAAGCCCTATTGTTGCACATTTGAAATGCCTTGCCCTAGATGTCTTTTCTTTTTATAGTCTTACCACATTTTTGGCTATCAGCATTTCAGTTAACCACTTCTAACTTTTCATCAGTCAAGCTCCTTCTCTTAAAAAAAAAACAAAACAAAAAACAAAAAACCAACCAACCAAACAAACAAAAACCCCCAAAAACCAAAACCCCAAGACTTTAAATACCCTGAAAGGTCAAAAATCAGATTAAAATCCCATTGACGACCATTTATGGTTTGCTGAGTACAATGTTCTGTACTTGGTGAACTGTCTCAAGCTGGGACAGAAGCTGATCTGGATTGATAAGAATCCCAGAAATGGGATTAGCTAGGTGAATGTGCTGATCTGATAAAACATGGAAGTGGCTACAAGACAACAGATCAGACACCTGATGGTAGCATGGCAGAGTTTGGAATTATGAATTACATCAAGCAAAGGTCAGCATTACATCAACAGGCAAGACATCTCATTCAGTTGTCTTACGGAAACTATAGTAAAATATGTCTGTGCCTACATTCCCTTGCTTTCTATTATTCTTTGACTCAGGGCACTATTTTATTTTGATGGTGTTGAGACAGCTTTTGTTTTGACTGTTTGTTTATTTTATCAGCAGATGATATCTAAACCTTCAAATATGAGTCATTCTAAGCCTTTCTGTCAGGGTGAAAGAACATACTTAGCACACACATGCACATACAGGAAAAAAGCAGTTCCTAAAAAGTCATGTGAGTTTCTTCTTTCAGTCACTCCAGAGACAGGACTGATGGAACTTGCTCCCTGACACGCCGAAATATCTGCTTCATTCGGGTAGGTATAATAAGCTGGAGAATTCTGGTTTCCTCTTCAACTTGCAATTTCTTATTCTTCACTCCCAAAAACCTTTCTCTGCCCTCCAGTTCCCCCTTCCATCTTCATAACCACATAGCAGCCCTTTGAGCACTCTTGAAAACATAGTGTGGGCAGTATCTTTCTTATTGATTCATGCCTCTATTTGCTTTGGAGTAGGATTTGTATTACTGTCTTTACCGCATTCCTTGATTCCCTATCCTCTTCATATGATCTTCTGTAGCTGTCCAGTTGTCCCTGTAAAAGTCACTTCTGCATATATCAGCAAGACCACAGGAAATGGAATAAACTTGTTAGAATTTAAGTCCTCAGTTGCCTTCCAGTGACTTCTTTCATAGCTTTCCTTGCAGGTCACTCTCACTGAAAAGCCTCTTGGCAATTATTACCAAAAAGTGGTAAATTACTCAGTTTCCTCCTGGTGAGGTGGTTCTAACACTTATGCATCGCTCCACATTTAGACTCTATGTTATGCAAGAAAGAGATTGATGATTTTTTTTTTTTTTTAATAATACTGATATTTATTCCTGCACACAATAGTCCCTGACTGGCATTTAAGTACTGGTGTAATGGAGGTTAAAATAAAATCAGTCTGGATTGTCTTATTCATGTCTTCTCAGTTGCTTCTGCCGACTGTGTCCAGCTCTTACCTATGCATTTTCCTTGCATTGTGGTAATGCTTTAGGGACCTTTCAGCAACACAACTGTCTTCATTGATTCAGCAAGGGTTTAGTTAACAGGGATTTTATAAACAATTCTGTTAATGCCTAAAGAATTAAGATCGGGCTCTTTTTCTCAGTTCTATCGTGACTTTGCTAGATTTCCTTTACTTTCCTTTCTAAATTTACCAAGAATAATTGAGCAATTAAAGTATTTCCACTACTATTCTCATAGTTTTAAAATGTCACTTAAGTATTCTGTGGCTCAGCTTCATTGTCTTGCAATAAAACACCTTTTCTTATATCTAAAATGGCTCAAGAATATTACTGCTATTACTCTATTTTAATTTTTCTTTCTGAAATGAATTCTCTTTCTGTTCTTAAACTGTTAATTTCTTGCCTTCCTCCTCATCAAGACTAACTTTCTAAGGAACCAGCAGAGAGCTCAGAACAAAGGCAGGGAGAAGGAAGTGCTTACTGAGACTTCCCTAAAAATACCCCTTAGCTAACAGAGTTGCTGTCCTGTCTCTTCTATTTATAATGTCCAGAAAGTGGAGCAGTGTTATTTCATCAAAACAAGCATTGCTTTCTCAACCTAAGCCTATTTCACTGGTTATACCAGAAGAAATCAGTCATTTTAAAGGGAAAAGGAACTAAAATGCTGACTTAACTTTCTGAAGAAGTGTATACAAAGCTGGAAGTCGGTCAGGAAAGACACCTGGTGATAGCATGGGCATGAAAGCTTCACTTTAGAGTGGAGACTAAAAAGAACCAGACTGAAATCAAAGGGGATGACAGAGATAGGAGAACTTAAGTGTAGACCAAGCCCCGGGTTGAATAGTAGGGCTTATGTAGTTTAGCCACCATGAGAATGATGAAGGTGTATAATGGTCAGATTAGTAAGCCTTTAGCACGAACTTGTATAGAGCCATGCCTTTGTACCCCAACAGCTCTGTACTGTCACCTGACTCAGAGATGCTTCAGTACAGACAGAGAAGAATTTGGGGAGGAGGGTGTGAATTGCCTACTAATTTGCTTTCTATTTTATAGCTACAGAATGCCTGGACTCCTGGGTAATACCAGTTCACATGAAGAGGCTGCTGTATATTATGCATCAGGATCCATTGTCTCCATTGCTATCTTCATCATAGTTTTCATCATAGGTATCCCAGGCAATGGATTGGTGATCTGGGTAGCTGGTCTGAAAATGAAAAGGTCTGTGAACATTATCTGGTTCCTAAACCTTGCTGTGGCTGACTTCACGTGCTGCTTGTCCTTGCCATTTTCCATTGTTCACCTGGCCCTCCATGAACACTGGCCGTATGGTTGGTTCCTCTGCAAAATCATTCCATCAGTCATAATCTTCACTATGTTTGCTAGTGTCTTCCTACTCGTGGCCATCAGCATTGACCGGTGCCTTCTTGTGATGAAACCTGTCTGGTGTCAAAATCATCGAACAGTGAAATTTGTATCACTAATATGCAGTGGCATTTGGATCCTGGCCTTCATTTTCTGCTGTCCTGTCCTTCACTACCGTAAGACTACCACTCATGATGGCAAAACTGAGTGTGGGTACAATTTTGGAGATGATGAAGTGCTATATTATATGGATGATTCTGTAAATGAGTTATTGGAAAAATACTCACCTTTAGCCTACAATGGTAATGACTCATGGGGAGATTTCTATGAAAGTGATTATTCTGTACCCCTTGCCTTTGTGGTAATAAACATCACTAGGGCTGTCTTTGGCTTTATACTCCCCTTTGGCATAATGGCATTTTGCTATGCCCTTATTGCTTTCAGAACGCATGCAAATCGGTTTCACAGGCCACGCAACAGGATGCTGCGAACAATTGTGCTCGTGGTAGCTGCATTCTTCATCTGCTGGGCTCCATACCATGTAGTTGGGATTCTGTCCCTTGTACGTACTCTTGGAACAGGACTGAGGGAGTCATTGATCCTCTGGGATCACCTCTCTATTGCACTTGCATATGCCAACAGCTGCATCAACCCCCTGCTATATGTTTTTGTGGGACGGGGCTTCAGGGCAAAGGCACAGCAATCTGTGCAAGGAATTTTGGAAGGTGCCTTTACTGAGGAACCAACGCGTTCAATCCCTTATCCCCTTGACAGAAGCAAGACTTCAACAGAGAAAGACATTAGCAGCACAGTGTAATGTAAGACTTCTGATCACCACTGTAGAAAGAATGAGCTATGGCCCTGCACATCAGTCACTCTCTACTTAAGAGCTTTTTTTTCCTCCAACACATTTGCTTAATCTGCAGATCCACACACAGGGCACTGAGATGATTCAGATCAGAACAGCTAACCTCCCTCATATCCTACTCTACAGAGATGGGAAGTTGGAAGTACCAAGAGTAATAATCTGAGGGAAGACTCTGGTGAAGCAGGAAACACAGAGTAGCTTGCAGAATGATTTGTGGTCAGTCATGTAGTTTAACCTCTGAATTGCTAGATGAGAATGTCATTAGAGTTATTTGCGTGTGTCTATGTTCTATATCTCCTGTCTCTGATAAATTGCAGATGAAACTAACTTTGATGTCTCTCCTTGGAATCTGTCATCTGATTTTTCCTCTCTGTTGACTATACCTGGGGTCTGAGGTTTTTTTTTCCTTGAAGATTTACCTACAGGGTGGTGCTACGTTTTCTTGTAACAGTGCATTAGAACAGCACTTGCCCCTGTCAGCTGCATTGAAATAAATTTCATGCCCTGGTAGATGCCCAAGATACTTCTTTGTCCCAGCAACTACTACACGGTACAGTAGCAACTGGTTCAATGCACATGCTGTAGCTATATTTGTTAGCATGCACTCACTCACTGTGTCCCCAACACTCCCTCCACCACCAGACTCCCAAATCTTCCTTTTAGGAAGTAGTCCAAGATTATCCAAATGTACCTACTACATTTTAAGATGGTACACGAGCATAATTTAAGCAACTGCAGTCATTGATGAACCAGAATAGGTGGCTGCTGGACTATGAGCCATTTGGTAAAACCCTGGAATTGAGAAGTGTTAACACCTAGTCTGACACCAAAGAAAGTGGGGAACAAGTCTGTTGCAGCACAGTCATGTCCTGCTCTCTAGAAGAGATACATGCTTCTCGTCTTTCTGGTGGAGAAAGATAAAAATTTTGTCCAGTCAGGCTATTTGGAGACATTTCCCAAGCTTGAATGTTTCCTGCTCCTAAAAAGCAGAACTATGTTTACTGGGTACTCTAAGGGAGTGGTTTAATTCTGCTTTTTGTGTTAGTCCTTCCTTAAAGGAGTAAAGTCAAAAAATGGTATGAAAAAACCACTAATCATTGGTATGTTTTTCACTTTGCCTTCCCGGCAAGGACAAGTTGAAAGACTCACTTGATCTCAGTGCCCTGCAAACAGCCAGCAGTGAGAAAGTTTAACTCTTTCTCTTGACAACCTACAAAGTCTCAGTCGTAAAGTACATATAGGTGTGGGCTGTTAATTTAGTGATATCCACACCCAAATTCTGCTTCTAAAGTAATTAGGTGGGAAGCCAGACCACCTGACAGGCGCCGCTAAAAAAAAAAATTCAATACTGGCACCAAAAGAGTTAAACCATAAACATTCACTTTTTCTTTTTATTAAGAAAGCATGCACAAAAATAAACTCGTGAGACCACGCGCCTCTCTCCCTGACCACCAACACAAAGCATGGGGGGGCCACACCACGCTGGAGGGGCCTGCAAGAGCCCCTCTCCAGGGGCGACAGGCTGGCGTCTGACCTCTCCCTGCAGGCCGGTACCCGTGCACCCTGCAGAGCTCCACACCGCCCACCTGATGCCTTCCCACGCATTAACAACACACATTTATTTCAGGAGCAGAGGAACGAGGCTAATTTGCACACTGACCGGCATGTATTTACATATGCAAATGAGATGCAACTTAATATGCAAATGAGGCAAGTATGCAAATGAGGAGCACTTGGATACGCAGAAGGAGCCATCTTGGTTTGTTTTTCTTCCGGTGGTGTTTTCAGGCTTCCACAGGGCCGGCTCTCAGTAACATCCTCTGGAAAGCACTACCTGGCACCTACCCGAGGTTGTCTCTCATGGTTGTCTCTGGTGCCACTTTCCACAGAAACCCATCACATGTGCTTCCAAGCTGTGTTATTCCCATCCTGAGGCAGCAGAGATAACATCTGACTCCATGTTGAAGTTGGCTCTGGGATTCCTCATTTCTCTCGGAAACACTCAATGACGAACTCCCCCCCAAACACACACTTAAAAAAGAAAAAACAAAACAAAAAAAAAAAGTGTCCCCCCCCAATACAATGAGACTCTGTCCACTTCCCTGACAAAGATCCAATTGGTTTATCCCTACAGCAAATGTAAAAAGCAATGCTAATTCCCCACCTTCCTGCAGTCAGAGTAGAGGTTATTACTCCCCTGCCCCTGGTCTGTCAAGCAGCCACGATGTTTTATTTCCGTCTTGGTTCCCTTCACTGGTAAACAGGGAATAAGGGCTGAGGGGAGGCTTTGCAAAATATTAAGAGGTTTGACAGAACACAGCCATACCAGAAAAAAGGGGAACACAGGACACAGCTTTGGGGAGGAGGCATCTCAACACTCACTCCTGCTTCTGTACCTTTTCCACCTTCCTGATTTGCAAGTGCTGACAAAACTCATCCTTCGGGATTTACACTAGATTCCATCATCTCCCTAGCTGAACCGCAAGGGGTCTGACTCACCCTCCTCCCTTTTATACTATACCCTTTGGCTGTTCAGTTCAAAGATCTGCCCCACTTTGTCCTCTCTCTTCTAATGCACCTGTTACAAAAAACACTTGTGAGGGCCTCCCAGTTCCTTGACCAGAGGGTCCAGCCCCTTGACCAGAAGTCCCCTAATTCACCTCCACTCTGAGCAGCAGCTTCCTCTTCCCACCATTAGCCCATTCACAAAGCAGGAACCACTGACTGAGAAATTTGCACCTACGCAACAAGACTCCTGTTGCTGGCACTCTCCAACCACAGGCAAGGACAGTCTCCAAAGAAATACAAGGGGCAGAGGGCCAAATAATAACTGGACAAATACTGATGGGAGAAAACTTCCAAATTTGCATATGCAAGTAACAGCCTCACTACATGTTTTGAAGAAGGGATTGAAGGGGTGGGGGGTGAAATTAAAAGCTCTGGGGAACAGAATTTGCTGAATCACATGTGACACCCCTGACTGCTTCTTTTACCTGATGGGTATATAGTCTTCACCTGGAGACTGCAAAGGCAGTGTAAAAAATAGGTCAGGATTCCCTCAAGTTCTCCCAGTCCTCACAGATGGCACTGCATTCTGAAACCCAACTTCTCTGCTGAAATACCATCTCTGCTACATTCTCCTTTCTCCAAGCTCAGGTCTACCCTCCCAGCTTAGCTCAGCTCAGCTCTCCCTACCTCAGGGATTACCCTCTCTTTGTACTTGGGAACTTTACTTCTTTTCTTGCTTTTCCTGCTGGTGTGAGAAAGTTCACAGAGCTAAGATCACCCCTCCAGTGTCCCTTTAGCCCCCTGACCTTTACAACATTTACGAAACAACATAACTATAGGCTCCCAGGGTCCACTACGCTCTCTCACTCCAGTAGCCAATACACCAGATTCACCGGCCACCTTGAAGGGAAAGAGGGATTGTTAAACGCAAAATGATGGAGGCAGAGAAAGATGCACTCGAGGATTCAGCCTTCCGAGGTCTTTTCATGGCACCAAGGACCCATCCTTCCGCCCTCCACAGAGCACCACAGAACACGAAAGAGGCAATCTAATGTGTCCGAGGCCACCAGAGGAGGGGGAGGGCTGTGCTCAATTATTGGTAATAATAATAATAACAATAATAATAATAAACAAAAGAAGAAAAAGAAGATAAAACAGGACGCAAGGAAGGAGTATCTTCGGCAGCATCTTGCGGTGGCTTCTCTGGCAGAGATAGAGAATATATATCTATATACAGGCAAGGCAGGGAGGCTGGGGAGAGTGGTGCTGGCACCATTCATCCCATATCCCCCTCCCCTCCCGTGTCCTTCACAAAGGACGGGCTATCAAGTCTGTAACTCGCTAGGTGATCAAGTCCCAGTCAAAATCATCGGGGATTTCCTCATTGGCACCTGGAGGAGGCCCTGGAGGCCGAGGAACCAGATGGTGAGCTGAGCCAAAAACAAGAAAAAAGAAGAGAAAGGAAAGAGGACAGTTAGAATAAAAAATGTCATGCTTTTTCACAGTGGGCCCTTGGGCAAAAGAAAGCATAAGGGATTCTGGCCTTTTCCCTTCCAACAGTCTAACAAGCAAGAACACTACTGGCATGAATTTCCCCCCTGTCAGACAGCACTTACCAGGGCCTGTAGGTGGTCTGCTGTGAAATTCTCCACAGCAGCTTCTACAGAGGTTAAGTTTCAGCCTCCTTAACTCTCCTTACAGCTGACTGCTGATAGAGCACAAAGGACTTCATCAACAGAAGCTTCTCATGTAAAGTTGCCTTCAAGCAATGGAGGGGGAGGCTGAGCTATTTATATGAAGTGAAAGAAATAAGGCCACTGAAACCCTAAACCTTGCCAGAGCTATGGCAGATCCCTAAATGGAGAGTCCCTTGCAGTCCAGGCTCCCTCTCTACCCTCAGTGCTCCGTTTGATTAGTAACTGCTTTGGGAGAAATGCACAAAGGGCTTGGGAACGAGTTCTTTAATGTTCATTGGTATAATATGCCTTAATGTCAACCATTACCTGGGCGATTATATCCTGGAGAGTCCTGGGTGGAAATCTGGTACATAGGAGATGGCCCGGAGAAGAGATGGGGAGGCTGGGGCTGACCATAGGAGTTCACTGTGNAAAACCAAACAAACCACAAACCAAAACAACAACAACAACAACAACAACAAAAAACCCCACAAACACCAAAAAAACCCACACACCACACAAAACCAACACTGTTAACATTCTGGTCAGCTGTCTTGGCCCTGACTGGGCGGCAGCTCAGCCACAAAGCAACTCACTCAGACCCATGGGATACTGAGATGTTCAGCTGTTGGATCCTAACTGCAAGCTATAGCTTGGTCAGGGATCTTGTTCTTGGAACCAGCAAGAGTTTCTCCATTATTGCAAAAGAAGAAAATTTTGATCCAGAAACAGCACAAGCTGGCTCAATATGATCCATTTAGTTCACTACTAGATGACACAGACCATCACAGTTCTATCAAGACCATGATATCCTCTGTGCTCTCCTCAGAAGGCATCGTCCTACTCCTTGTCCAGTCAGTATTTCTCCAACATGGCTGCAAGAGCTTTCTTCCTTAACAGCTCCTACAGCTCCTGCCATCTGGAATAGCAATCTCTCTACCTTGCCATTCCCTTCTGTTGGTCACTTACAAAAACCACCACCCCCCTTCTCCTTTTATGGGTTTAGCTTTTAAATGTATTTCTGCCTGGAGAGATTGCCTGTCAACAGTATGCCTCACATAGTAACGGTCTGTCTAGGCCACAGACATAGGACATCCTAATTCTCTAAAGCCAGAAGAAGCCGAGCTGCTACAAACAGCTCTGACAGCGTAGCCCGAGTTACTTGGTACTACATTGCCTGGCAAGGCAGCAAAGTAGTTCAGGATATTCACAGAATTGGGCCTTTATTACCATGTCATTTTAGTCTCCCTCCTAATTACCTTGGTTCATGGATTGCTCCTGTTTGCCACTGTTCAGGGCACAAGAATCAGAGATTCGGGGGGGCTGCTGTGGGCCAACCAGATGAGGGAGCTGACCAGTCTGAGTAAGGAAGTGATTAAGGGAGTCACAGAGGTTGGCAATATGGTGTTGATCCAGCGTCCAGTTCTTCCGCTCAGCCTGGCGCAGACTCTCCATCAGCTCTGAAGAGGACAAAGGACAATGTCAAAGACAGCACTCACACTGTGGTCTTCCCTGCAAAGAGTTTCTGTTTTCTACCCCTAAATCCTACCTTCTCCCCACCAACCCAACTTCATGGCTTCGAATCTGCCACCAAACTCCTGGAGAGCTCCATATCTAGGATACTGTCTCACTGACTCAGGTAGGGGAGGGAAGAGTAGGAGGGAAAAATCTCAGTTAGCTTTCTGACATATTTTTACGAATTAATTCCCCCACCACAAATTCCTGCAGTGTTCAAGTGCTTCAGGGTCTTTAACAGAACCCATGAGTTGAGTCACTGAGAAACCCATGGACTTGACATGGTTACATTGAAAAAATGATCTGGGCACAGCACTCATATTCTAGACTACAGCCCTAGTCACTTAAGTCACTAGACCTAGTCACTAGGCCAACACTGACCTGAGAACTGGGAGTGCTCAATGCTAGACCAGTTCAGCCGGTTTACCATCTTGAAGCTTTCCTTCAGGGAATCAATGCTGGAGCACCAATCAGGGGGAAATGCTGGAAAGAAATGGGGACAAGATTATTGCAATACAGACCGCCCCTTCCTTCCACCCCTTAATATAAAATGATCAGCCCCTCTTCACCAAAGAGCCTGACACTACAGTAGCTAGAAATCCTTTCTCCCTTGGAAGACCAGGGATAGCGCCTCTTTTTTCATTTAGCCCCTGACTTTATCCTGCAGCCCTAAACAGAATCCCAAACCCAGTGTGGATGTATCCTCCTTTCCTTCAGTAAGAAAGCCATTTCCCTCTCAGATTTTAATCATAACTGGCATTCACCCTTTTTCCACACACAATGTAGACACTACTTAGGGAAAGTTCACTTGTGGAATTTCTGTCTGGGGGCTCCTCACTGCTCCCTTTTCCCCAGCTGTTCTTTCTATTGCCCCTGACTCACCAAAGCCAGCATTGTTGATTGAAGCCTGTGACTGCTGCTGCTGCTGGTGCTGATGTGGCTGCTGCTGTGGGTGGGAGTGCGGGTGATGTTGTTGATGCTGGTGATAGCCTCCATGCTGCATTGGAGGCGGGTGCATGGACATCACTGGTGGAGGGCCATAACCTTCACCACCCTGCTGCTTTCCCCCTTGGGATGGGCAACCCTCTGGGGTTGGAGTGTGGAGTGGAGGAGCAGCACCCACTGATGAGGGGCCTTGCTGCTGCTGGTACATGTAATAGTTGTGGTTGGAGGGCTGCATGTCACCAAGGAGAGAAGAGAAACCTGCCGAGTAAAAAAAAAAGAGGAGGGAGCTTTAAGAGCTGCCTGGATCAGACCCCTGCTTAAATTATCCATCTCTAATTTCATACTGCTCATCCTTCTATTTATGAAGCTTTTGGAGTGCCCTCTACAGGCTGCCAACAACTGTCACCTGCACAGTTATGCCCTCACCATGCTCCAGATTCTGTTCAAAACAAAAGGCTCTACAACAAAGCCCCAGCAGGATTTAAACTCCTAGTACAGAGTTAAACACTTAAATTCTTCCCTGGATTTTTACTATATTTACCGAGGTAACCCATGCTCTCCTAAAATTTCATGCATGTGTTGTTTTCCTAGAAATGACCATAAGGCAAACTTAAACAACATAACATTTAGAAAACAGATAACTTGATAAATCTGACTTGCTGTTTCCAAAAGCTCCCTTCAGTTCCCATCCTACAAGCGGCTTGGTTGGGAACCTTCACAATTTTTCTCACACATCATTAGAGGTCACACATTCTACTGCTTTTGCACACAGGGCACATTGCACGTGTCAGGGTTCCTTTATTACTTTCATTCCTCCCAACTCACTGGGAGTGTCATTTCTATCCTCTTGTATTTCAGGCATCCCCGACATGCAAAAGCATCAGGTGTTCTCTATTCCTTCCCCACATCAGGAGTTCAGCATATCTCTTATGTCTGCTTCCCCCGTTCATTCCCCCCTTACGTTGTGGAACCTCTGGGAAAAATCACAGTGAAGGGCATTACACACCACTAACCTGAGCTACCCATTTCTTCCGAGTGCCCTTACTTGACCACCCGCAAGCAAGCCTCAGTTTTTCACTAGATCCAAAAATCAACCCTTAGACCATCCTACTACTGCAAAAGGGTGAATACTGCCATCCTGACTCAAAAGTGCCCACAAAATTTCCTCAAAGATTGCAAGTTTTCCTAGACTACCTAACAGCTGAAGACTTGGGGGGAAAAAAAACAGACCACTGCTAACCTTTTACAGAGGCACACACCGAGTCAAGGTTATTCTCTACAGTTTTGTATCTTGCTCATTCTACAATGCCTCACATAACAGCATCCTACTAGGAATCTCAAGTGCCAGCATGATAAAAGCAGTAAAAGTAATAAAATTTTATTTCACTGAAGCTACAAGTTCAGGAGACTTCTCCTAGAGTAGCAAACTTTGCCTGAACTGTATGATGGCTGACAGCGTAGGTGAGAGGCTAATCTAATATTGTATTCCTTTTTACACCAGACTAATATTTAGAAGAGTGTTTAAAGGCGGGAACAACAACCGGAGATTTTTCTGAAGTGTTTTCCGTGGCCATCTCATCCCTACAGCGATTCTGCCCTCTGGTGGCTGCTTCCTCAATCCCAGAAATGCAAGCTATGAATGGAGTTGCAGCGTCTCTCTTCCACGCTCTCAAGCCACAAAACCTAATTCTCCAAGGCTTTGTGCAATCCTACTTTTAACAGATCTGAGCAATCACGACTTTCTACTCTCCCTTAGGAGAAACTCCACTGCCTACATGCAACATTCCCCACCCCTTTATGGTTTCTGGCCTGACAGATTGTGAATACTTCTCCGACAAGCTTTTCTTCAGGACTTCAATTTCTCTAAGCTTCTGCCATTTTAGTATTTGCTTTCATATCAACACAAGGTATTTTTAAATCGTTATCCTCTTTATTCTGAGAGAACTGGGGGGAGCAATAGGTAGAGGACATGCAGATTTCTTATCTGCTCCTGGCAGAACTAATTACAGCATGCCAAAGAAGGAAAGTCTGTTTGCACAGGCTCCTAAATGAGGAAAGATCTGAGAGATACCAAGGATAGATCAGTGGACAAGACTGTGTGGGCACATACCTGCCCACCCCACATGACGCATATGGTTACTCACCGTGCTGAGAGGAAGATGATTTCTCCAGCATGGATTTGTAAAGATTTCGGAAGGACCAGCTAAGATCCTGGAAGTTGATCTCAGAGTAGGAGAACTTGAAGTCATGGTTGGCACTGTACAGTGGGGGTGGCACATCAGCCCCTTCACGGCCCTGCCCCCCTGCTACAGTAGAGGCAACATCCACAGGCCCTGCACCCTGCTAAGGAAGGTAGAAGTAAGGCCTTTAGTTTGTACTAGATTTTGTAATTTGAGATGGGCATACAGAAACTAGATAGAGGTAACAGGTAGAACATGCACTGATATCCCATATCACTTAGCTCATCTCACAACAAATCTTCCAAAATGCCATTTTCCTTGAGGAAAATCAACCACCACCCTCCCTCTGCAGCACACTGGCTCCAGCCTTTTATTCAGCTATCTAATGCCATTATGCCTTTATCCTTACCCCCATCCAGCCCTTTGTTAAAATTCACTTCCTCCTTATTTTCCTCTGTGCAATTTCAGCTTCTTCCCTTCTTTTTATTTTTGCTTCTATATCACCATTTTCATGATTCCCTCTCTTCTCACTACTTCACTTTTCCATTCATGCCCTCCTCCTGGTCTCCTTTTCCCCTGCCATAAGGCTTCTATCATTTTCCCTGCTGCTCACCTGACTGTAGTTGGCAATGGGGGCGGTGCTCTGGAGTGACAGCTGAGGGGTGGCCTCAGGTGGCAAAGAGGCTTCTGTGCTGACTGGAACAGCCCCTCGGGGGCTTTTACTTGCCTCTTGCTCTGGGGAGTCTTGTGGTATCTGTGGATGGGGAAGAAAGACAAAAGGAAAGGAGCAGAAATCAAGAACAGATGGAGAAGCGAAACTGCAGATGGGAAGCCAGCTCTCCCACGGTAGAAGTTCATGGCTTAGAAAAGAGGAGGACTGGGCCTTAGCCACTAAAGAGTCAGGATAAAGGACTTTAAACAAGATTAACTTTGCTACTGAACAGCAGCAACAACAGCCAATCAGCAGGACATACATGCTAGTTCATTCAGTCCTAGCCTTTGTCTCCCCATCTGTATACCCCGCCCCCAGAACGATACCATGGTCTGGTGCTGGAAGGACTCCTTGGAACAAGAAGGGAATTCCCCCTCCAGCTCCATGCTGTCTGGAAAGAACAACACTCACATCATCATCTGGAGGATGCCGCCTCTTGCGAGATATATCTGGACACGTATCTATTGTCCAATAAGAGCCCTGGAAAGAAGACCCATTGGTGAATGCATGATTAAATCAGAGAGCTTCCTGAAGCAGGGGATTACACACTAAAAGAATGCAGCTCCAACTAAACATTAGGACCACAAGGACCACCCTCCAGAACATCAGACAACCAAGACTTGGGCGTTGGAAAGAGATTCCTCTCTTGCACTGAGATGTATTGAACAATGATGTATGATGCTATTGGTGTAGAGCATTTTGCCTTCCATTTCCATCACTCCGAGACAGGACACGAAGAAGAGCAAAGGATGTTTTGATCCAAGCTAGGCCAACTCTTTTCGGCCCGCACACCCTCTTCAGTACCTTCCTTACAACATAAATTTGTTACTGACTGATGAGAACCAACTCAATGTTCAGACTGGGCAGAGACAGCTAGAAGGTTCACTCTTTTTCCATGCTTGTGAGATCCCACTTTGAGTACCGTGCCCATTTAGGGGCTTCCTAGTGCAAGACAGACACTGACATGCTAGAATGCATCCAAAGAGGGGCCACCATGATGGTTAAGAACTAAAACACATGATGCACAAGCAGTTCACACAGTGAGATCTATTTAGCCTGGACAAGAGAAGGCTAAGGGGATCTAACCACTGCCTTCAATTGTGTAAGGAGATTATAAAGACAGAATCAAACTCTTCTCAAAAATGCACAGGATGAGAATAAAAGGCAACAAACACAAGTTACAGCAAGGGAAATTGCAATCAGATATAAAGAAAAATTTCTTCACAATGATTGTGGTGCAGCACTGGAACATGTCCATCCTTGGAGATATTCAAAACTCAGTGAAGACCTCAACAACCCAATCTAATTGTTCCTGTCTGGGAGGGAGGTGGGGGTGCTGCTGACCTCCAGAGGTCCCTTGCAACATAAAACAGTCTATAACTATGTCTGTTGTTTTCTGAATAAGTATAAAAAGAGAACTCTAGAGTGTGATTTAGCTCATTTTAACCTCCAGTTGAAATCTGAATAATCAGTGACAAGCACAGGACAGGTTTTTATTATAAACCCAGCCCAACATGCCAATGAACACCTGCAAACATACACACAAAAGTCAGTTAGGATTTCCTGGACTAAGCCATATAATCAATGGTATTTTTGAGCAGTGATCTTCAAAGATATACTACTTCCATTTATAGACACCAACTGAGCACCACTTAGTCCTTTAAGTACAACCTGAAATAAAAGGCCTGCGCAAGTGGCCCTTTCTGGTAACTTTAGGATGGGGGAAGGAGACAATTTTTCTGTCTAAATACATAGCTTCTTGTCCCCACCATTTCCTTCTGCTTGTTTGTTTGGGTTTTTTTTAACAGTAATAATACCTGCATGCCAAGATGCCAAGTCTTGGTTTTGCTAGCAACTTCCCTTTACAATCTGTACATACTAACAGAGCTTTATTAGCCCTTACTTAGCCAACAGATTCTTAAATTCTTGAGTTTTACTCAAGTTTTTCCCAACACCAAATGTTTTGCAGTCTAAATAGGTAGTAGTTCTGCTCTCACTTCCATGGATCTTGCCTCCATGAAACCCATGATGTCACATCATAGTCCTGCCATTCACCAGCAGCCACTACGGTCTTTCATAATGGAACAGGTTGGACTAGACCCACATTTTACATATAAAGATCATGAAGAAAAAGAAACAAAACTAATAAAGTACATTCAACCCCATTTTTTCCTTCTTCCAGTATCTTTAAAGTCAACCGAAGATCACAGCTAAGAAAAATAATTGCTAAAATCATTAAGGCCCCTTTACAGGTTCCCTTTAAGTGAATGCTTCTGTAGCCAAAGCACTGCAGTAAATCTTACTACTGCTTCCATTTTTGCCTACACTTTAGGTTTCAAATTCCAACTGTGAGTTAGAAAGGGCAACCCCGGCTTATTCCCTGCAGTTTTAAATTGCTTGCCCAGGAGCACGCAGATTTCTTACCTTCCCAGGATCATCTCTCGGTCGAGGCACCTTCCGAAAACATTTATTCAGAGAGAGGTTATGACGAATAGAGTTCTGATGAGAGAGTAAGAGATACAGGTGAGTGCTACAACAAAAACATATAGCCTTCTGAGTATGCCCAGGAGCAGGCAGAGAAAACAGAAGGATGGTGCATACTCAAAAGCCAAAGCTCACTACATACACCTGGAATGGAGCAGAACAGAAGCTGTGGAAAGGAGAGGGATGAATTAGGATGAATAATATGGGGCTGAACCACCTATACATCTACAGAAGGTGCAATGAAAATAGTATCAGTGTGATGCAGAGGTGTGGGTTTTGTGGGCGTTTTTGTTTTTTCTTGGTTGTTGGTGGTAGGTTTTTTGCACGCTCCTTCTTAAGGGGACACCACATACATACAACAGAATTCTCAGAGAAAATGGGACTTCTGGCTCCGCATTTTCTGCAGTTGGTCAATTTAGTTTCACTTTTGTCTTTTTATTTTCCTCAGTGAGGATATTTTGCACAGAATTAAGAAAATAAGTCTTGGAATTAGACAAAAAGGGTACTTTAGCAATGCAAGTCCTCACCTTCCAACCAATACCAGCATTTTTGTAGTAGGGAAAGTTGTCACAGATCCAACGGTAGATCTCACTAAGCGTCATCTTCTTGGCAGGTGATGAGTTGATAGCATATGTGATCAAAGTGGCATAGCTGTAACGTGGCTTCCCATCTTGGTGCACTGCAGCCTCATCCTTACTTAGGGTGGCATTGGGATCTGTCGGTGAGCCTGGGGGACACTTCCGGGCAGCCCCTGGAGGTCCTGCTTGTGAGGAACCCCCTAATTTTTCAATAGTAGCCCTTAAAGTAAGCTGTGGCAGCCAGTCTATGGAAGTGAGGCTGCTTTCCAGGTCAGAGGCCATGATGCTAGAAGCAGGAGTATCTCTGCGGAGAAAGGAGCAGAAAGGCAACTCCTGAGATATAAACAAGGTGAACCCTAAGAACAGAAACATCTGTTTGCATTCCTCCTCTGCTTCTCCCCCGATCACAAATACCTGTGTGAAGATCATCCTACTTCGTACACCTTATTCACAGCCAAACAAAATCATCCCAAAAGGCCTATGACTGTGTCTCTGGGAGGACCATCCTTGCTGATACTAGCTGGGACAGTGCTGATGGTAACACTGCTATGACAGTCTTATCCAGAACAACCCAACTGTTCCCAAGCAAAGAACTAAGATCTATTCAGAGGAAGTGGAGCCTTTTCAGCAGCTGTATCACATTCGCTTCTTTACTACATAAGCAATATAACCTTGGGACCCTTCACCAGGATTACCTGTAATCCAGTAGGTTTACTGTGTCAGGTAAGAGGAAAATCACAGCTCAAAGGGAATACTCCTTCATGCCATATACAAACCACAATTTAATTAGATCATCTGGAAAAGTCAGGAGTGTGACTACCTCAATTTGGGGGGGGAAATTCATTTCTCTCTAAGGCCTAGCCTCTCTTTTTGCATCATATGACATTATAATGAATCCTATTCCTCAGAGCTAGGATTACACATCTCATTTTAAAACATGCATAATACTATATATAGATAATTACATCTACCATGTCGAGGTGGAACAGACTATATTAAGTTCATAATAGTTAAAGCTTTTCCTACCATAACCCATTTTTCCTAAATATACATATCATTTTATTGAATTAAATCTTGCTTAATTCACAATATAACAGGCAAGTATTTTCCCCATATCTGAGATAAAAGAAAAACCGACTTATCCGAAGTCACACAACACATTTGCCACAGGGTGGAAACAGACTCAGGATTCTTCCTCTCATAGATATTATATATTTCCCCTCATAAAAGTAAAACACACCTGTCCAACATGGTTAGCACTTGTACCCAGGGTTTTCTACTTAACAATTATTTTATATGAAGCAGTATGAACTTGTATGAACTTGTACTTAGGACACAAACTTGTATGCTGTCTTTTTAGCCATCAAGGCAGCAGAAAGATCATCATTCTTAATCATAATTGGCTACATCGCTATACTAGGAGCAATCCCTTGAAGTCTGGACTGAGGTAGCTAAGTTTCCATGGCCACAACCTGCATGGCTCTGCACTTACTTTTTGCATAAAGAGAAGAATCACATCTTGAAGGGCTGCAAGTTCTGCATCTTTCATTTTTGAAACTAATCTTTTTAGAGGATTAGATGATACTACCTTTGAGTATGCTAGTGGATACAAAAGGTAAATGCACAAACACACATGCACATACTTACGTACACACTCATGTAACAAATTAAAACATATGCACGTAAGAGAGAACAGACTGACGTGAGCACACACTGCTTAGGAAAGATTCATCAGCAGACACCTCCCACCAAGTGCATCACTCAGATGAGTGGATCAGATGAGAAGGGAGACACCCATCTGCATGAATACCAATTAGATACTCATTCTAAAAATAGGTATTTGACAATAATACAGTGTGGATGCACAGATCCAGAAACAGATGCACCCAGCATTTTGACACAGAAGCTTCCCGCTCTTCCCCCACAACCATATGCATTATACCTTGCACTTCTGCACTGAAGTGTTCCCACAGCACAAAAGCACTTAAGAGTCTACACTCCAACACATTTTTATGCACTAAACCTTTCATTTTCATGCATGTGCTCATCACACCTCTTCGGGCTCAAACACCTACACAATACCCCAACAAAATCCATCCCTCAACCACCACAAGCAGTGGCTCCAAAGCCTTGGGCTCAGAAAACACCTCCTAATTGCGCAGCTAACATCATCACTCACACGTACATGCACACACAAACTGAAAAGTAAAATTGCAGCGCTACAGTATCTGTAGCAAGTGGAAACATTTTTCTGTCTGTGGAGGAAAGGAAAAGCCCAACTGCTACTAACTTATCTATCTACTCATCTGCCACACTATCACACATGATAGCGATGACTACTTGCTACACAGCTCACTGGGTGATCAGAGCTGCAAAAGGCTTTTCATTATCCACCCTCCTCAAGTTGCTGTTTATTGAATATAACTCTTGTTGGCTGAATTGATCTAATCTCAAACATTTTAATATTTTTTTTTTTTAAAAAAAAAGCACAGCACTACTCCGCCCTGAATTATACATGGATAAAGCAACAATGTATTTTTATCCAGTGGGGCTGGACAGACCACCGAGGTATCCATGTAACTGAGGTATCCATGTAACAGCTACATTTGCAAGGTAACTTTACTGGTACAACCCTCGCTAAAAGTAGTATTCAACTTGGGAGAAAACAAACATGAACTAAGTATCAGTTGAATGCTTAATTTTTTAAGTGTGCCTCACATAAATTTTAATTTCCGCAGTGCAATCAGAGAAAAAATTACTGCTGCGTATCATATGCATGTTAAACCATTATGAAATATCAGTTGTGCTAACAATACAAATCCAAAGTAAATACAAATTTCCCAGCCACCCCCCACTTCTGGGTGTTTTTGGTTTTTGTTTGTTTGGTTGGGGTTTTTTTGTTTGTTTGTTTTGTTTTTGTTTTTGTTATTTTTTAAGACAAGCACAGATATCAAGAAAATTAGGTTATGAAAGCCTATGGCAGATTAAGATATCAGTCTGAAGCACCAGAAATTCAAGAAGCAGAAGAGAACACTGCAGTTTTCACAGACCTTCAGATTTGCCCAGATTATGGCAGTAGAACATTTGGGATGACTGGCTACGTAAGGCTGATATGCAACACACCAATCACCAAATATACAAGCTTTTGTGTATTTGTTTAAAATACACTTGGTCAGGGAGACAAGCAAGGTTAGAATTGGGCCACATTTTACCCATGCTAAGAATCTGAATATTTTCATCTCTGGTTTATAAAAATCTTTGACAAGAAAACAAAATCCCCAAATCTTAAATAATAAAAAAATCTGTATATACATATGCCCTAATCACCCAGTACTGAAACAACTACTTTTCAGTAAAATACAGCAGCTCTTTAAGTGCACACACACTAGACAGTAATTTAGGACAGAAAGTGAAGACTCAGACCCAGTAACAATCACTCGAGAAATTTCAAAGCAGTGGAATAAGATTTTTTTCCCCAAGTTTAAACTTCATCATGTTACTGGATTTCTAAGTCTGTATCCTAGCAATATGGGATCTGTAATAATTAGGCATAGTCAAATCCTAGGTAAGGTGGCAATTCCAGAACACGTCAGTGCAAAAATAATTTGGTGTAACTGGCTACTAAATTATTTGAAAGAATACTTATTATAACAGTAATACTTGCTATAAGTTATGCTGCATATCTCATTCACCTGATCCAAGCACTACACCAGCTTGACACTACGTAACAGTACGATAAAACAAGACTGCAGCCAAACCAGAGCAGCTGATGATTCTTCCAAATTTCCCTTTCCAGTTTATTGCCTGGCAAATCTTCTTTCAAATTCTTCTTTTATGATCCCACTCAAACAAAGAAAAAAAAAATACTAATGACTAACAAACACACTGAACTGAAATTAAGGATATTAAAAAAAAAAATCTACATTAGCAAACCAGAATAAACTTCGAAGAAGTAAAAAGAAAGTTAAAGACCAGAATTCATAATCTCCCACTTTACATGGTAAATGGTATCTGTTTATGTATTTGGCTGACTTTAAAAACCAAGGGCAAGGTAGCCAAGTCATTACCACCATCAACAGCTGGAAACCAACTGCAGAGTCTTCATTTCTCAAGCACTAACTAGTTTCAGTACAACCCGAAGTTAAGACAGGTCAGAGAGATGCAAAATTGACAGCTGAGCACCGAACCAAAACTACAATTAAACAGAATAGAATCTGTCTGATTCAGAAGAAAAACATATTAATCATTAAAGAAAATCCTAGCCTTGAATACCTTTTAATAACCACTAATTCACTTGGGACTCATAATACTTCACTACAGCTTTCCAGGAAAGCTACTACCTTACTTTGAATATTTGCAACTAGCAAATTTCAGCCTCAGGCTGAAAATGCAAGGCAGCCTGCTGTCTATCAGATTGTACTGTCCCTGCTGCTGAAGAAATTTGTACTTTGCCTGCCCTATTATTTTGCAAATGCTTGCTCTCAGCCAGTCAGATCTTATCCAAGATGACTGCCTACTTATATATCAGGACTGAAAAATATATGAAATGTGGGGAACAGCACTCTACGGGTCATATTGAATGCAGTTAATAAAGGTTTATAGCCTGAAATATTCTCTAAGGCTGAACTCAAAGGCTGGTCAGCCAGAATCAGTTATGACTGAAACAGAGAGTCATACAATGAATGAAACTACACTGTGCACAGCCTACAGAAGATGCCTATTCTAGAATAAATCTTTACGTTTACTTTTCTATATTAACTTTCACTGTTACTTTATTTGCTGCTATTCCAATCCAATGAAACACTACTGGAAAAACGTTCAAAGGAGACTGAAGTTTCTCAACATAAACTTTGAGAAGGAAGAAATGCACAACAGGCTATCAAGCAGCGAGAGACATTGTTGTAGAACACCTATAAAAATAAGGTCACTTCTATTTAGGTGCTTGAAACACAGATCCAGTGATCTAACAACATCCATCAAATATACTCAGACATGCACCTAGCTTCAAAGGTATTTAATAAATAAAAAACATCAAACCCAACAAACTGACAAAAAAGAACCATTTGACTGCAACCTTTCTGAATCAGAAAGGTGAGCAGGATGACGATTAGAGGGACCTGCCTCAAAAAGTAAGGAAGAAAAGTAACACATAAGAATACGACATGCATGAAGAAAAAGACAGCTTCTAATTTGATGGAAAAGGGCAATTTTTACATACTTGTGTAAATTACACATGCAAGAAACCTGTATTCTTATGCCAATACAGAAAGGGGAAAAGAATCAATTTTGCTAACTCTGGCAGGAAGAGAAATTTGCCATTTTAAGATGTGTTCTTTCCCTCAAAAATCAGGGGAGGGCAGGAACAAAACACTTCAAAATCTTATCTTCTCTAAGCAAACATCCTCACTGCAAGGTATTTGTTTCATGTAAGAAATTAGACAAAAGTATACTGATTACCTGCACAGTCTGAAATTGTTAAGCATTATTTTGGTAACTGTGAGAAGCCTTCAGGAAATGTTTATGTTTCTGGAATCAAATCCAGAAGGAAGTGAGAGGCTGCTGGGTATTGTTCATAAAATGAAACTTAACCTGGAAGGAGTGGTAGGTGTCATGTTAGTATATCAGCAAACCAAAAAAAAAAGCACCAGAGTTTGAAAGTACACTTCTGTCTGCAGTGCCACATGAAAGGAGGAAAACCAGTCCCTGGGGCAAAGAGGTAAGAGAAATCGTCATAACCTAGAATGATGTTTCCCTTCTTTGGGAGCAGTAGAACAAGCTGAAAAATATTTTTCCAATAAACTATAAGCTTGCAGATGTGGTAATAAGGGGCACACAGTTCTCACTAGTCACGAACC
Organism: Burhinus bistriatus; assembly: GCA_013397275.1. Taxonomy (NCBI): domain Eukaryota; kingdom Metazoa; phylum Chordata; class Aves; order Charadriiformes; family Burhinidae; genus Burhinus; species Burhinus bistriatus. The sequence continues at coordinate 429,856 of VYXH01000676.1, read as the reverse complement.
ACAACGAAAAAAAGAATTCAACCAAAGGAAGTCACTGTCACCTAAGAGCATATAGCGTGGTATCACCTATACGAATATGAACTGTCACAGTCTGCACCTGTCCATGTCACAGTGGTCTGACTCTGTACCCCTACTCAAAACTACTTAGCGTGCAAGACGGAAGGGCTTTGAATCTTCAATGCTATTTTGTGTAAAAGAACACAGGTGGTACAGTAATTACGGCATCCTGAACTAGAAATTTGCTAAAAGTTACAACACAATACACTAAGGTGGTGTAACTGAAACACCACAGTTAGAAGAAGATTAAAAGTTTTAGACCATGTATAGCTTAATATAAATCACCATGCTAACTGTTTTGTTATAATTAAGTTGTTATACAGATACGGTTTTCTTTTAACAAACAGAAATCTCAACAACATAAGGTTCATATTAAGTCTTGAGGAAAAATAGAAAGAAAACAAGTTTGTTTCCATAATAGCTACTAATTACATAAATATCATTGTAGCACATTTTAACATAGGACCTTTCAATTCCCTCCATTTTGTGAAAGGTGCACAAGCAGGGTATAATTTTGTATTTTGAGTTTAGTGAATGAATGGCACGGACTGTGCATGCATTCTTGGTACTAATGAAGCATGAAGTCTTGTGGGGACTATAAAGTGACCAAAACCCCCATGTTGGAAGTGCATCAGGATCCCATTCCAAAAGTAATTATGTACTAGTTTTGTACATAACTGACAAAATGGTATAGTTTACAAAACCTGACCTGCTTATTTAAACTTATCAACAGATGGCATTACAGCCAAATCTAAAATATTCTTATGTCAAAGGAGACAGCATCTTTACAGGCATAAAAGGCTAGGATCAAGCATAGCTAGTGCCTTGCCAGATTTTAATAAGACCAACTAATCAAATATTTTTGTTGTCTGCTATACAAACACGCAGGAAAAAAAAGCAGAGAGAAATACTACACAAACGTTGCAGAGACCCCTCAGTCTGAAAATATGCGTTCAGAGTTAAGATTAGTTTGCTTATTTATGGTGCTGCATAAATGAAAGTGAGGAATACATAATACCTGATGAAAGAAACAGCAAATGATATTGAGAATACTGGTATGCCTAAAATACTTTTGAGACAAAAAATATTTTCTTTGTAATAAGACTACTAAAAAATATTTATTCTAATAATAAGCTAAATATCCCACGACAACCCTCCCTGTAACAGATTTGAAGTAAAAAGTAAACCAAGCACTTTGAAGAAGCACAATGAAAATACATCACCACAGCAGAAATGTCTCTACAGCATCCCTCCACCCTCAGTACCACTACGGAATATTTTACCATTGGAAGTAGGAGTTGTAATTCTAAACATATGCCAAGGCAGGCAAGAGAAATATTTGGCATTTGCTTTAAGAATATTAACAGAACAATTACTCTTACACTGAGAAAGGTATTGGGTATTGTGTTTGGAATAATTCAAATTTATGAGCAAATATCTGAAATGAAATCTTCCCTTGGAAACAGGGGAGTCCATGGTAGAGAAACTGTATCTAAGAGCAGGTATTTCCTACAGCCTTGTGGGAGCACCCAGGTTGAAGAGAAGGATTTCAATTTTAGCTGCCTATCAGAATCACATCCAGTAGTAAAGCTTTAGTACAGGATATGCGAACACTGATATGATACCCAGATCGACTCTGAAATTAGAGACATCAGAAGTAGATCAGCATGCAGAATATCCTGCTCAGAAGATCTTCACATCGTTGCAAAGACAGGTACAGAAACTCAGGTTAAAAGAATGCAACATGTACTTATAAATGAAAACTGTATTCTTATTCCCATTAAAAAATGGGTCTATCCATGAAAAATTATTGTTAACCTTGCAGTTTAATAACAGTAATACTACAAAGCTTCTACGTAAGAGAGCTCCCAGGGCTAAATGAATGCCAGCCAGGCACAGCGAAAATGAAAATCTGACTGTAAGTGGTGAGAACCTGTTCACCAAAGGCTCAACCACTGAAAACAGTTTAGTCAATACGAACTCTGCAATAGTTGCTGAAACAAGCCACAACCCATTCCACTTGTGGAAATGAGTATCAAGCACTAGCAAGAACTATGTACTGAATTCACAGAAAATAAGGAAATTGGTATCAAGTGCAGATTAGTCGTATACCACATGGCCAAAATGTACATACAGCAGATGTCCTCAGAGTTAAGACTACCAAAGCACTGCAGAAAAGCCTGTTAAAAAGGAGTTTGGAAGCAAGGTGCAGCTAAATTGAAGCTGGAGAACGATCAGAAGAATCAAGTAATATGGCATGAAGCTCATAAATTAGGTCTTAACCACGGTTTTAACATAATTCCTTTTCACTATTCTGTTAGCTGTTATTCTGAACTAAACTGACTGAACTGTCTTCCAGGAGACAAAACACCTGACAATCCCTAGCCAGGCTCAAAACTTGTAAAGATTTGTACCAAGCTTGAAGGTCTCAAGAGGGTTCAGAACCACACTAGCAAGGAACACACACCCATTAACAGTTTCTTCTGGCTTAAAACACTAGTATTGCTACTTCACTTTCCTACTCATAAAACGCTCCATTTTGTGTATCATCCTCAAACTAAATCTCCTGTTCATTTCCTTACAGATACTGAAAGAAGCCCCTTTCTTCCACGTACTTGCCACAGCTGCCACCTTGCAACTGAAAGTAAAATATTCTGCTCCAACCCTGACCTTCCTAGTCTTTGAGATATTGTCTTCTTGCTTATGATGATCTTTATTTACTTTTGTAATCACCCTTCTTTACAAAAGAAACCAGGGAGAGGAGGGTACATGTCATAAGACAACTACCTCTGAGTATCAGTTAGACCTTTTGAATAATTTTCAAATATGCAAATAAGTAGTTTCCAGTATGTCTGGTCTCTATTGGCTGGCAATTTTCCTATATGTATCAAGGTATGAGTCAGCTGAGGAAGAATGTGAAGAGATGCTAATGCAAGAAATGGAAAAACGCAATGTCATGCTTGTGTTGCTGGCAGAGCAAAGGACAATACAGCAAGAGACAGAAAGACAGACAGGGGAGAAACATAAATGTGAAGGCCCCTTAGAGTGAGTACAAGAAGTTGGAAACTCATGTGGTGGATGGTAGCCAATGAACAGGCTTGTCAAGGACAAGATGTCAACATATTTAGAAAACACACCAGGAGGACAGCTTCAGTAACTGTGTTTTTAACAACACAAGAAGGTAACACAGTTGTCATAGGCCAGCAAGAACAGCTAGCAGTAACCAAGATGGTTAATGAAGAGGAAAGCGTAAGGGTTACCCAAATAGACTAAGAAAGAAGAAGCAGGAGATTCAGGCCATGAAACTGGAAGATGAGCCCCTATCCTGTCTGTGCAGAGCAAGAAGAGTGTGAGAAAACGCATGTTGTAAGCTTAACTGTGCAGGCTCGCAACAGAGGAAAGCAGGAAACAAAGGGAAATCTCAAAGGAGCTTTCTGGAGTTCCATTCTGGCCTCAGTGGTCTTAAACTTGCAGCAAATCATTCAAAAAAGACGTTAAGGTAGTATGCCAAGTTGCATAATTTAGTATCACTGGCATGAAGGAGGTGAAGAAAAGCAAAGACAGGATACCACAGGTGGGTCTTTGTGTCTAACTTATGAAAAAAATAAATGGAGGAAGGTAAATAGCTTAGTGCAGAAGCTACTGAATGAATGACTAGAACAGTAGGAGGGAAACCAGGAAAATACTGACACAAAAGTCAAGGGAGGACAAGATTTCAAGACTGGGCATGATCAAGTGTCAAAAACAGCAGGGAAGCCAAGAAGGATGAAGATGGAATACAGACCCTGAGACCTGGCCAAGAAAAGGTCATTAGAGATCTCGGGAGAAGCTTCAAGGGAGGCTGAATATCTATACTTAAGTCAACTTAAAAAACAGTTCTAGGCTGCAGACATGGTACAGGATCTTTCAGTTTTGGAGTCAGAGGTCCTTCCATGAAACAAAAATTAATTGGGGCATCATGCTTTCACTGTTTCTTAATGCCACAAAAAGCAGCATTTTGAGCTTAATATTGCATTGTAATTAAGGTAATCAACAGCAAGAACAGCCAGCCTTTATAAAGTGTTTTTCATCCTTATACTTTGGAACCCTTATAAAGGATCAATAACCTATTTCAGGATAAATGGGAAGCCATACATGAAGAAGTGTGCAGCCCAAGGTCAGCCAGCAGAGGAGTAGCAGAACCATGCAGAGAACACAGGTCTCCCAAACCCCAGACCGGTTCTCCACATTCAAAGTTTGTCTGCTTTATTCAGGTAGAGATAAAGGGAATTTCAGAGGTAACTATTTTAGCAGCTTGTTTTTTTTTTCTCTGCAAGTTCCTGATGGGGAGGGGGAATTGTTTTGCTTTTATTTAACAGTAGTTTTTGGGGTGAAACTGAGAATTCAAAAACTTTGCTCCTTTAATCTGTGACCACAAAAAGTTCAGATTCCTTCCCAATTATTCAGATTTGAACTTTTAACAGTAATGACATATTTCTGCTATAATCAGCCACAGTCTTTATACAGCAGAGAGCATTAACAAAATTTGAATTGCTAATTGTAAAAAAACCAAAAAACCAAATATTTTTTCCTTGAGGTATAAAAGCTCTTGCTCATCATCTCTCCCTCATTACTGTCTCTCTTATACATATAAAAGGGCCAAAAAAGAATACCCATTCCCTTATTTCTTCACTTCACATCAAGTAAACTGACCGGCTTAGAAATACGAGGAAAGACGTACTAGGCCTTGCACAAATTGCTCACCCCAGTTCTCAAAACCAAGATCGTGAAGTGCTGGAAGCAACCAGAGAATGTAACACAAGGGCTTTTCATTCTAACTAACTAAAATCCAACTGTTCCTGAGGAAGGGAAGGGGACAGGGGAGAAGGGAGGGTGGGAGAATGAATGAGTCAGATGGATTATGGAAACAAAGTACCATGCCCCAGCCTAGCAGAACTGGGTATTTTTGGAGGAACAAAATTCCATTTATTATATAGTGGTAAAAAAGAACAGCTTTCTTGACATAACCTCAGACAAAAAACACTATGTGTCCACAAGCATATAATCTAACAAAAGGTAAACCAAGAACAGGTGAAAATGCAGGTGTACAGGTAAGAGCAAGGCCTGAGAGTTGTAGTAAGAAATGATTCCTGCAAGTGAAGAATCCTAGAGAGGAGATGAGGGACGCTTCCTTGATGAAGAGAGAAGCAGCGCTTTAGGCTTATAGGACCACAGGACAGAATGCCAAAGGGACAGTATGGTAAATGAGATGCAAAGAGCAGTACAGAGAGAACTGGGAGGAGCAGTGGGGTGTAGGAGGAAATGAGAGTGAAGAAGTAGGTGGGGTGGAAACATGCTGGGCCTTAAAGGTGCAGGAGAGGAACCTCCCTGTGACATGATGCTAGGAAGCCTGGGATGGGATTCAGGAAAGAGTTCACAAGGTCAGGAACTAGCTAAATCTGTGCATTGTCTACCTTTAAGACACCAGCTCTAAGGTTTGTAATAGGATGGGGTACAGAACGGGGCAGGTCAAAGACAGAAGGATAAAACGATAGTCTAGTCCAAATCTTGGCAAAGTAGCACAGGACACAACATTAAATCTGTCTTAAACTCTGCTGTGAAGTCTCCAGATTTTGAAACATTCCCAATATTTTGCATTTTCATTTCAAATGTAAAAGGAAAATTTGCAGTTAATTAATAGTGAAAACATACTGCAGCATGCTTGCTCTCTCTCAGTAATACACATACACAGACTGCCTTTAAAAGTGAAAACATGAGTACAGGGCAGAAACACATTATAGATTTTTAAGTTCATCATACATCCCTTAGAAGAAAGAAGGAAACAACAACAGCAGAATATATAGCAAGTTGCTATCCTAGCAAGATGATAAGCATTTGGAAGTTGAACACGCCAACAGGGTATTCTTGCTAAAATAACATGATGTGCAATAGCCATCAATACAGAGATTTCAATGCTTTTCTTTATGCTTCAGAGTTAACACAACTGGAGAGTTCAAACATTTCAGAGATACCATTTTAGGCTGTCCATTAATCTGGGCACTACTCATATTTTCAAAGTTGTCTTCCAGACCAAAAATGCTAGAAGCAGTATTTTTTAAAGTTTCAATTCTGAAGCATCAGTCAGCAATAGATTCTGCAAATGGAGTACTACAAAACACAGAGGGTTCTGTGTGAAAGTCTCTGGTTACAGTTTTACCTGAGGTTGGGACAAGCAAATGGAAAAATGAGTCCAAAAGTATTTCACCTTTTGCTTGCGAGATGTAATTCCTGTCTGACACCTGTGTAAAATGAGATAATAAGCTCAGTCCTGCTCTTGAGGGACAGCTGTCCATATCACAGTGGCCATTAACTATACCTCCTTTCTGATGCTTGAAGTAAAGGGCCAAAGATCCAAACTGTGATGCAGACTGAATCTCCCACTATATGAAGGTCAGCTGAAGTTTAGGGGAGGAGGTAGTAACCAAAGATATCTGTACATCTAGGGTAAGAAAAAACTTCTCCAGAGACACCAGCATCCAGCTGTGTTTTTAAAGGTACTAGAGTAGTCACAACCCCATCTCAGACTGGGAAATTATATCCAAAGTCCTCAAACTGTTCATGTATTTTATTCCAACTTTTCTGACTCCTTATTCTACCCTAGAAACTTGCCTACAGAACCAGATTTCAAGATAAAACCCAAGAACTTACAGAACACATACTTAAAAATTAATATAACCTCATGATCTTTGAGTAACATAGTCCTTTTCCCATAACTCTCTAGACCTTCTCATTTCATTTTACTTAAGGGTTTGACCTGAGAAATACCACACACAGTTCTCGGATGGAAGCCGAGTGCACACAGGACAGGATCAGACTGCTTCAACTTTAAAAGTCAACTTTTGGAACCATGAATGTCCAACGTTAAATTTACAAACCCATACATGCATAACTAAGTGTCTCTTTACTCAAACGTTGAAGACTTCATTGCTTCTGTTGAAGTCAACTCTACATTCCTGGGCACTTACCAGAATTAGGCTATTTACTTAGGTACCTAAATGTGGTTTTTAAAGTCTAATTTTAGGTGTTCAGGTTTAACATTCTTAATGTAAACTCTTAAAGACATAGCACTTTCATTTAAATGCATCTATAAAGCACCTTGCACTTTTATGAAGATAAATAATACTCTCCCTTTTTCTTTTATGGATACTTTTGTATAAAATAAATGGTGCAGAACAGCTGCAGTATTCCACCTCAGAGGAAGCTGCATTTTAGCCTGTGATAAACATTTGACGTAAATACCATGATCACACTGAAGAGCTATGCTCTCTAAAAATTATTCCCTTCCTTAAATTTATCAGTATGTCCTAGCTTTTGTATAGCTGTGGTTTAGACTATGAGATCTTCAGAGCAGAGATTGTCTTAATTTTGTGTGTCTAAGTCAGCACTGAACGCCCTGTCAGCAATTAACAGATAAATAACAATTACTCTACAGCATGCAACTTTCAGCCTTGTATGTCCATCATAAATATTTAAAGCTCAGGGAGCAAATACAGAAACTGAATCTTTATCATTAATAATGAAGAAAAAAATGTTTCATATACAGAAAGACAATTGTTGTGGGAAAGCAGAATTTTGTAAGGCTGGCATATATATTCTGTAAAGTGCCCTGGCATCCATCAGAGCCAAAAGCACTTGAAAAATGTCAAGTCATTACTGTGAGGAAGGGGGCAGCGTGAGGTAAATTAACCTCAAGAGCATGAAAAGTCAGTTACCCCTTGAATGTACAAAGGCCAAAATGCCTCAGTTATCTCTTCCCCTGTGCTAGATAACACAGCTGTACTCCAAACAGGCTGATTGTATAACTATAGGGCAACAGGTAGGAGGGCATCTAACAGTACCCCCAGAACATACGTATGCTTCATGGTTCAGTCTTCCCTTGGAAAGAGGCACCTTCTGAAGCTACAGATAACTGTCAAAATTCTCTGCCAAAATGGGGAATCACTTTGGAGGGACCTGGCATCTTTTGTCTCATCTTGCTAGCAAATTACACCAAGGAGTTCCTTCTTCAGGGACTCCCTGTTAACCACTGTGCTCCCAAACGGATTCTAGAAGGGTTCCTGTCCTGGCTAAGGACCCTTTGATCTTGGATTTCCTCACTGCTATCTCACCAGAGAACAGAAACAGGAATATCTCAGGTGAGGTATCCTTAGGCATGATTCTGCTACTACAGGAATCTGCTTTGGCTTCATTTGAGATTAAATCTCCCTTGGACTTGCTTTGGCTTCACTTGAGATTAAGTCTCACTCGTCTTGATTTCTCAGGAAATCACTATGTTAAGTGGCAGATACTCATTTGTGACTGGAAATTAACTGCCTCATTTACAAAAAGCACCCAGCTTGGCTTACCACAGCACTAGCATGAGGATTCATATTCCTAGCCCCTGAACACAGCATAAAACACAGATGAAGACTGGTGACAACGGAATGGCTTCTATTGGCTTTTGGCAGGTTCCACCAGCACCATCACGATTTTCATTGCCAGGCCCCTGAGCACCACAGAACCCACTCTCAAGGGCACCCCACAGCCCCTAGGTACATTAGGACACACACCTCAGAGTACTAGCACTGCAATCTGTATGTTCAGCTCCCAAGCACAGTGAGGTATGCATCAGACAATGATTTTATTTCCAGTTACGACCATAGTAAGACCCACATGGAGAGCAACTGATACCCCAACCCCACGGTGCATCCTTGGACACTAACAGTACAAATCACTGCTCCTGTCTCCTCAATGCTTTTTTGGCCAGTATTATCCTTCTCAATGACCCCTAAATGACAGAAATTCATTTCACACCAGTGATGATAAAGGCTGAGCCTAGGATGAATAATACACCAGTGAAAGAAAGTAGAAGGGAAAGGGCAGAGAGGTTTCTTATAATTAATTAGGGCTAAGGTCTCCATAAGCTAAATAGCAAGGGAAAGAATCAGGTCAATTCCATATAGCATACAAGGGAGCTAAATGAGAGAGATGGAGAAAGACGCACAGAAAAAACAAGCTGGGAAGAGGTTCAGAAATGGAAGGAGAGAGAAAAGATTAAAAGGAAATCAGATGCAATGAGAGAAGAGACATGGAAAACAAGGGCAGAAGGCGAAAGAGAAGGACAGCTAGGAATAGAGAGGTGATATAATGTGGTCACTCACTCTGTCTCGAAGATTTTCTGGAGGGAGATGGATTATCTTCAATGCTGTTTTCTGGGGTGCTGCCCTTCACACTCCTCCTCTGAGACCCATCCTCAGAGTGTTGCTGCCAGCTATTCCAAGAGCTTCTTCAAGAAATATTTTGAGGGCGAAGGAATCGTGGATGAAATCAGGATCTTCAGTATTAGAACAATCTGCTTGGGATTGTCAGTCCCCTAAAACTGCTGTTTTATCCCAGGCTGGAGATCCTCTCTCCCTTTTGAGAGCTAACTACTAAATGGGTGCTCCCCTGCGAGACAGCCTTTTCACTGATTGTCAGATTATTTCAGAGATCAATTTCCCCAGTCTCCCTACCAGTAAATCTCTCTTCTCTTTCCTCTAGGTGCACCTTGTCCTTAAGCGTGGATAATTCTCTTTCTCTGAAAAAATTCTTGCTATCTCTGTGGATATTATCAGCAAAATCAGCCTTTTCCTTTCCCTGTAACTGGGAGGCGTGTCTTCTCTCCTTGCACAGGATATCTGAAGAAGACCCTTGTGGGATTAGGGTCTTCCTTGGGATGAGGGAAGATGAGGTCAGTATTGGAAATTACCTTTATCTCCAGTGGTTAACAGCAACTGGAAAGGGGAAGAAGAATATCTAAATCTGCCTCTGTTTTCTCTCCCTTGTTTTGCTTTCTCTGCTGCCTGCTGAGCAGACGTAAATAATTAAAATTACTACGTAAGTATCTGGAGCTCCTGCTTATTTCTGTCTTAGGGACTGCCTCTCTTGGGCATATGGGGTTTCTTCTGTGGTGACTCCCGTTACGACCTAGTCTGGGGATGAGCTGGGGAAGGGCTGTCTCCTCTGCTTGGGGAAGGAATTTCCTCAGTAGTAGGGGGGAGTAGGTGGTAAGGGTTATTCTCACAACCCTCAGAAACCGGGGTCTGAAGACGCCTCTCCCTTAACAGGTATCGAGGGAGCTCCAAGAGGCTCTATTCCACAGCGACGAAGAGCAGACCCGCCTCCAGATAGTTACCAGGGCTTGGTGCCGGGGGCCTCTACCCACCCTTGGGTCGTTAGCGGGGAAGAGGGCCAATGTTAAGCTCCCCCGCCAGTTGCCGGGAAGGGGGCTGGCGAGTGCGCCCCGGCCTGCCAGCGAGGTGGAGATGGCGAGGGGCCGCCGGAGCGTCCCCCCCGTCGGGAGCGGTGCTGCCTAACGGGGTGTCCCCTCACGGCTGCGGATGGGGCGGGGGGCGGTGGGCAGGGTCTCTCCCCACCCCCGGCAGGCTACGGGAGCGTCCCCCCACCCCGGCTGCCCGGAGGCTGTCCCTGGCTTCCCCCCAGGCCCCAGCTCCTCTTGCCCGGGCCCGGCTACCACGGGAGGCCGCGGCGGCTCACGGGCCTGCGCGGGGCTGAGCGGCCGCCTCCGCCGCCT
>VYXH01000676.1:403550-415629 GCA_013397275.1 Burhinus bistriatus | reverse complement strand
TTGTTTAGGATCTTGCCTACAAGAAAGTGGGCGTACCCTACGTGTCTACCAGCGCCAACTGGACCTGCCCGGAGCTCGGGAGTTTCGAAGGTTGGATGCACTTGCTGGCCCAGCCTCGGACACTTGTGAAGGCAGACACTTCATCTCCAGCTGCCGTTCCCTGTGTGACAGCTCCCGGTCCCCACAGCGGGAAGCCTCACGCAACAGGCTCTTTATCTCCCGCTACATAAAGCCAGGAACGGCCTCCTCCTACCCCCGGCCCCCTCACCCTAACGGCAAGGCGGGTTCACTCTCCCCCAGCCGTCCCCTGATCGCGCTGGGGCGGGTGAGGCCGCCGAGCCACCTCCACAGGGCGCCCTCGCACCAGGCAGTCCCCGCCTGACGCCATGTCGGCCGCCGTTACCGCGCCTCTCCCCGCGGCGAAGCCTCGCCTCGCCCGGGACAGCCCCCCCGCACTCCGGGCAGAGGCGGGGTGCGTTCCCCCCGGAATAGCCGGCTCCCCCTCTCGCCGCGGCCGGACAGGCAGGGGAGGGCAAGGCAAGCAGGGCGGCGGGCCACCTTAAGAGCGCGAGGAGCCCCCGCAGACAGCGGCCGGGCGGCTCCTCCCCGCCCCGTGTCGCATCCCGCCTGGGAACGTGTGNGCGGGCCCTGGCGGCGGCGGCGGGGCAGTTTGTCACAGGGCTCAGGGGTCACTTCCTGTCCGAGGCCGACGGCTTCCGGTTAACTCCGCGGTCTGGGGCGGTCCTTCGGCTGGCGCATGCGCGCCGGGGTGGCGGGGCCAGGCCGCGTTCCTGCCGCCGCGCCGCGCACGTCCCGTTACGGCGCGTCCGGCGGCCGTGGGCGGCCCTGGGAAGGCAGCGCACCGCCCCGGCGCCCCCGCCGGGAGAGTGGTAGTCCTGTCGCCATGTAGTGACACCCGGGCTGCGACGGGGCCTTCCCCTCCGCAGCCTCGCCGCCCCGCAGCTGGGGCCGGGCGGGGGAATCCTTTCCCCCGCCTCCCCGCCTTGGGAGCGGCGTCTGCAAAATGGCAGGAAGGGGTTCCATGTTGTCTCTCAGCAGCGCCCGCGCTGGATCCGTTGTGTTTGCCAGTGGAGCAGAGCTGGTTGCCAGCTGCCTGGCCTCGTGACGCTTCGTGATCAATTCAAACGTGTTGTGCAGCGCTGGGGTGGGTAGTGGTGCCGATACGTGGTGGGGGAGCGCAGTATCCCTCTTGCTTTCATCGCTGTGTTCATGCCACCGCAGATGGGAGTAAAAGAAGCCATTAAATATAGTTGCTTGCCCAGCAGGGATGACCGAAATCACAGAGTGAAGCGTATGCTTTTACCACTTAAAACTCCGTTCAGGCTCTCAGCAATGGAGCCTGTTTTATCTGGTAAAACCGTGTCTGCTGAAGGAGTGTGGCAGGGTAGCCCTGCCAGGTTACATTAAAAAAGCAGCCCTGTCTCAGAGGTTTTATTCGCAGGGAAAGGTAATGGAATATTTTGGGTGGACAGAAGGTCTTCTGTCTCTCCCCACCCACAGAAGTACGGTTTATACATGGACTACCCTGTCTCTACCGTGGGCCCACCCCCTGCTTTCAAATAGGACCTGCAAGTATGTGAACCCTTCCCTGAAGCCCTCAGAAGTCTAAGGGATGTTGGCTGTGCTTTCAATACAGAAAGGCTTTTTCAAAAGAAGGAAAGTCCCAGCCTTCATCTCCCAGTGACTGATGGTGTGCTCTTTGTTTCCTCCAAGCCTGACTCTGTGCAGGCTCCATGCCATCGTGCATGGTTGTGATAGCCTTTTTTCAGGCTACAGCTGCACTTTAATGTGCTTTGAAGCAGGTAGCTCTGTGAATTGCAGAACTAACAAAGCCTGGTTCCTTATCGGTTTTGGTCTTGTAATTGGATTCTTTGACGTCCGATAAGGCACAAATTCTAACTGAAGCTTTTCCCCTAATTGGTGCATTTGTAATGTCTCTTCTTATTCTGGTTCTCTTATGCCTTTTAAATCTTTAGTTAGTACCATGACCTTTCCCTCTGCAAGGACAAAAATAAATTCTTTCTCCTGTATTTGGTCTCTTATTTTCATGAGCCCTACAGGAGTTCTTGGTTTTTTAGGTCTCTGCAAGGAGCTTTCATTCTTCTCGTACCTTTATAGCAAAGGTTTAAACCTGGGTCACCTGCTTTTCCCTCGATCTTTCAGACAGGCATAGTGGCTGTAGGTAGGTACCAGAGCAGAGCAGGGTTCATTCCCAAGGATCATGAGCAGAAGGAGACTGCTCCTTCTGTTTCTGCCTGAGATCAAACACCCTATTTGAAAGAGAGGTGTGCCAGCAGATGTTAGGTAAATGTTATTACCCAGCTTTGGGTAACTGGAGTTGGTTGCTTTTTTAAGGCTTTTTTTCTTGAACCTCTTTGTGTGAATGACTAAATATATACGGAGACAAAAGTAGACAGATTATAAACCCTGGTCTTCAGGACACTCAGTCAGTACATGGAAGATAGCAGGGAGATAAAAAGTTACAAATACTTACTGCAGAATACTTAATCGCGTNCCCCCCCCCCGGTCCTGCTAGCGCCTTCATTCCACAGCGCCCATTGGCGGGAGCAGGACTAGCCCGCAGCCCACTGTCTGGTTGGCTCCTGCACCCATCCATCAAAAGGCGACGGCGACGGAGGAGAATTTGCCCTGCCGATTGGCCGTGGCCCGAGAGAAGGTGGGCCAGACGGGAAGGGAGAAGTAGCTCCCATTGGTCACCCCCCGCGTGTCAGTCAAATGAGTCAGAAAGGGCCGTGCGGGTGGNGTGTTCATGCCACCGCAGATGGGAGTAAAAGAAGCCATTAAATATAGTTGCTTGCCCAGCAGGGATGACCGAAATCACAGAGTGAAGCGTATGCTTTTACCACTTAAAACTCCGTTCAGGCTCTCAGCAATGGAGCCTGTTTTATCTGGTAAAACCGTGTCTGCTGAAGGAGTGTGGCAGGGTAGCCCTGCCAGGTTACATTAAAAAAGCAGCCCTGTCTCAGAGGTTTTATTCGCAGGGAAAGGTAATGGAATATTTTGGGTGGACAGAAGGTCTTCTGTCTCTCCCCACCCACAGAAGTACGGTTTATACATGGACTACCCTGTCTCTACCGTGGGCCCACCCCCTGCTTTCAAATAGGACCTGCAAGTATGTGAACCCTTCCCTGAAGCCCTCAGAAGTCTAAGGGATGTTGGCTGTGCTTTCAATACAGAAAGGCTTTTTCAAAAGAAGGAAAGTCCCAGCCTTCATCTCCCAGTGACTGATGGTGTGCTCTTTGTTTCCTCCAAGCCTGACTCTGTGCAGGCTCCATGCCATCGTGCATGGTTGTGATAGCCTTTTTTCAGGCTACAGCTGCACTTTAATGTGCTTTGAAGCAGGTAGCTCTGTGAATTGCAGAACTAACAAAGCCTGGTTCCTTATCGGTTTTGGTCTTGTAATTGGATTCTTTGACGTCCGATAAGGCACAAATTCTAACTGAAGCTTTTCCCCTAATTGGTGCATTTGTAATGTCTCTTCTTATTCTGGTTCTCTTATGCCTTTTAAATCTTTAGTTAGTACCATGACCTTTCCCTCTGCAAGGACAAAAATAAATTCTTTCTCCTGTATTTGGTCTCTTATTTTCATGAGCCCTACAGGAGTTCTTGGTTTTTTAGGTCTCTGCAAGGAGCTTTCATTCTTCTCGTACCTTTATAGCAAAGGTTTAAACCTGGGTCACCTGCTTTTCCCTCGATCTTTCAGACAGGCATAGTGGCTGTAGGTAGGTACCAGAGCAGAGCAGGGTTCATTCCCAAGGATCATGAGCAGAAGGAGACTGCTCCTTCTGTTTCTGCCTGAGATCAAACACCCTATTTGAAAGAGAGGTGTGCCAGCAGATGTTAGGTAAATGTTATTACCCAGCTTTGGGTAACTGGAGTTGGTTGCTTTTTTAAGGCTTTTTTTCTTGAACCTCTTTGTGTGAATGACTAAATATATACGGAGACAAAAGTAGACAGATTATAAACCCTGGTCTTCAGGACACTCAGTCAGTACATGGAAGATAGCAGGGAGATAAAAAGTTACAAATACTTACTGCAGAATACTTAATCGCGTGTTCAGACTGTGATATCTCTGACAGAAAGCAATGTGGGGAGGCAGGAGTCAGGATCCAGATCTCACACAAGCTCAGGAGAATTTTAACTGTGACACACTTAGTCTGACCCAGCCCTTCTTTACAGATTTTCTGTGTCCAGAAATGCGGATTCCTGTGTGATTTTGGTGCTTGTAAGTCTAGAGAGCAGGGGACCCCAGGGGACAAGATTCCTGGCCGTCAAGGTCTGGCAGTCCAGGTCACTGGGGTCTTCTGTAGCACTTTCAGTGGCCTAGGGTCTGCTCTGCTCTGTTCTAGCAGACTTGGGCGAGACAAAGGAGCTTTCTCAGGAAGAGAAGGGGGTGTCAGTGAATAAAGTGAATTTGTTCTTCGTACTTTTCCAGTTCATGCTATTTTTCCTTCAGTGTAAAACATCTAAAAAGTTTTTCATGAGAAAATATTTCCATGATAATTGCACTTTCCTGACTCAGAGGGTTTACGTAGTGTTACTACGTTAAAGAAGTACTCACAAGTGAGACATTTCAGTAGTTAGACGGACAAACTGATAATGAGTATCAGATTTGAGGGCCCAAAAGCTCACACAGGTGCTGTTACACATGTTACATTGCTATAGGCTCAAGGAATACAAAGGAAAGTGCAGCAAAGTTATAAAGTGATTCTCCGCTAAAAAGCTGTACATGAAAAGGTACCTTCTTACTCAGCAGTTAAGACGCTTAGGTGCATTCTGACTAATCTTCTGACTTGATGGACTGAAATAATTTCTACTGTTTTTCTTGCTTGTTAGCCCTGCAGAATTAAAATAGCTCTGAGAGAGGAAGCTGGATACTGCTACTTCTTGTATTGAATTGACAAAATTGTTTTCTAAGTTTCAGGTAGTTACAGTGAACAAACCAAAAGATCAATTAGTAACTATCCTTAGAAGAAAACCCTGTTTTATGCCTCAAAGTTTGGGTCTTCATATTAGGCAACAGTGCCAGGGAAGGAAAGCTGTGGTCACATCCCAGTACTGGCAGCTAGGAAAGCTCCGTCTGCCTGTAAGTGCGGACAGAAGTGGCTGTGAAACAGTAGATGTAGAACCACCTCAAGTCACTTTTCAAAGAGCCACTGCGCTTTACAGACACTGAAGCACAGTAAGTCTGATTAACAGTCTGTCTACCACTTCAAAAGCAGATGGTGTGAAAACGCAGACAGGATATAAAGTTTGATAGCAATAGCTCAACTAATGAGCTGTTCATGCTGTCACGTTCTGGCTGAGAAACAGACATCAGAGTTAATAGTAAAAGATTAAAATCCTTAGAAGTGCTGCGGATACCTATGATATCAGCAATAATAATAGTCTCAGATGACAAGCATCCCTGTGGATCAAAAGGAAAATAGGATACCCGTGTGACTTAAGTTATAACTTCTGAGAAACTGGGAGTCATGCAAGAGGTTCTTCAAAATTTACAGCAGGGAGAAGCTTGAATTTGCAGCATGTAATAATTAGGAGGGAAGCTAAAACAGGGAGTTGCAGAGCAAACAATGAAATGAATGAAAAGTATAAACAGGAGTCTTCCAGGGTGTGAGAACCAGGAAGCCTGTGAAAGAATTAGTGGATGTGTTGGATCAAGGGAGGTTAAAGAGAACAATGAAGAAAAAATTTGCTTTTTTCATATCCACCTTCAGTTTTGAGGATGTAGGAGGCTTTTTTATTCTTGTCCTGCATCCACTCTGATTTTTACAATGAAGCAGCTTTTGGAGACTGAGATCTCATAAGGAGAAATGGTGGACCAAACTAATCTTTTTAAAACACAATGTGCCATACCTCCAAGTATTCCAGGTAGCTTCAAGTGCGAAGTAGTTGGGCACCTTGGCTTCTTGGGTAAGGAAAATATCTGGTCTCTCATAGAAAGCTGCTATGGTACCAGAGCACAAAAGGAGGCAATACAGACTGTACCCGCAATTTGCACCACAAAGTGCTAGGTATGAAGCAGGGAAGTAGAATAGTGAAACTTTTATCTATTTCTTGAAAGCTGGTTGGAATGGTAATTAAAAATATGTCAAAACACCTGGAAGACTATGATAACCAAGATGAATTCTTTAAGCAAAATATCTCATAAATCCCCTTCTCAGTTTTCTGGATGCATCAATAAAGAAGTTAATAAAAGAGAAACATTTAATCTGATATATTTAAGTTTTTAAAAGGCCTTTGAGACTGCTTCACAAAGACAGAATTTTGATAGGGAAAAGGGATTACTAATGTAGGTCACTTTGGGGCCTTATCTTCTTTTGTATTTGAATTCATGGCCTTGGCATAAATAAAAAGAGCATTTGGATGAAATTTGCTGATGGCACAAGGACAGAATGATCAGGATGAATACTGAAAGACCCCTGAGATCTGGATGAAATGAAATCTTGGATGAGATTCAGGTATGCAAAATTTAGTGCCATGAATATAGGGACTAATTTTTATTTTTTTTTCCTGGGAACTCATCAATTGGAAATGAGGGAGAAGGAGGAAAAGGATCTTTGAGTATTAGCTTGTCACACACTATGAACTGCTAAAAGGTAAATGAGATCCAGGAAAGTGTCGAGACAATTTTCTATTTAAAAATCTCCTATAGAATATTGTGAGTAATTCTGATCAGTCATTCTCAGTAAAGATTAGTTCAAACTGAAACAGGTGTAAGAAAGACTTCTAGGATTTTCTGGAGAATGAAGAACCTGTCACCGGCGTTTTGGCTTAAAAACCTTGCCTAGTAAAATGGGATCTGATAGCTGGCCAGAAATACACCTGACAGTAAGCAACAGGTAGGGAAAGAAGCTTGTAATTTGAAGGATACTACTATTTTAAGAACAAATAGTTACAGAGTGGCCAAAGTTAGTCTGAACAGTAGGAAAAAAAATTCCAGAATTAAGTAGGGACTCTACAAAATGGCCTTCCCTAAATGGTGCAAACAAAATATGTTAAAAATTTTAAGCATTATAGTGTAAGAGAAAACAGACTGTCTTTGAACAATAACCATCCTATAAGCAGCAAGCAAGGAGTGGAATTGAACAATAAATCTTCATCATGGCAAAAGTTTAAAAAAGCATCTGGAAATAGGAGGGAAAAGTTAACAGTGAAGCAACAGCCTCTGCAGAAAACAAAGTAATTAGGAGTAGCCATATTAGAGAGGACTCTGGAAGACTTCAGTCAGACCTAAACAGGGAAGGTGACTGAGCAGTGCAACAGTAATTGAAATTCAATGTCAACAGTGCAATGGCAAGGGAAACATTTAGGCTGATGTTCCCCCTTCCGGGGTTTAAATTAACTCTATAATAATCACAGGCATGAGATTTCAGCACCAGTGTGGACAATCTTGTCTGAATGCTCTGGGGAGGACACAGAAGTCTGCCCTCAAAGAAGAGATTTCAGGAAATGGTGACATGAGCAATGAAGACATGTAAAAACTCTGAGAGAGATATTACAAAAACTGAGCTTGCTCTTTTGGAAAGGCATATAAAAGTGGACAGATAGTTTATAATTTATGTATTTTTGTATATTCCTACTAGAGTAGGAAAAGTAGACTTGGGAGCTTCTATTCTTCGTGTATCATAATATGAGAACAAAGGGACCATTCAATGAAACTGGGGAGGAAAAATGGATAAACACTTTTCCATGTCATGAGATTACACTGGTGAATTCATTGCCGAAGGAAGTGGTTGAGCCAAATACTTCTCTAGCTTTCAGAAACAACTTGACATTTCTGTAACTCTCACAAGTGTCTCACACTGTCATCAATGACAATACATTTGGAATGGGGGTATTCGATAGGGTTATGTTCCCATGAGCTGTTGAAAGGTTGAGAGGTTGTGAGGGGGAACATCCTGGCTGAGGAAACAGAATTATCTGGTAGGTGACTGATGCCCAGGAGATACCGTAGCGAAGGACGTCCCAAAGGTATGTGAGTCACACTGAAACATAACTGAATTTAAAATGAAGATACAGAGCTTGAGAAGGGGGCCAACTAACATTTCCTTTCACGGACAGGCGTCTGCTGTCCTACTCTTCCACTCAGCCTGAGGTGGTAGAGTGGAAACAGGAAGAGGAAACAGCCATTTAACTTGAATTTAATTCACTTTCTTCTCTGAACTGTTAAAGCTTTCTGATCAGTACACATTTGAAAGCACAACATACTTCTTCAAGTGGTGTTACCATTGGCCAGACACGGTCCTAATTACTTGCAGGATTTTTTGACAGTATTGCTAATTGTGTTCTGAAATTGCTGGATTATAGGAATAGTAGCATCAGATGTCCTTCTGTCCAAGGAACAAGGAACTGGGATAACTGTGTTCCTGTGCATAATCAGAAGATCTTTGTCTCAAACATTTGAGGGAACACAGGATGAATAGAAATTAAAAAAAAAAAAAGTATTTACAAAGACTTGTCTAACATTTTCATAGGATTTTTGAATGGCTGTTGTCCTGGAAATACTGCCCTCTGCTTAAGGAATCTGTGTCAGGGAGAAAGATTACTTGATAACTCAGTAACAAATTGGTAGTAAACATTTGCAGGGTCCCTAAACACGAGTAGGCCTGGTTCAGCCTGTGAGCTTTGAAATCTTAATGTGAATTGTCCTTAGCTCTTCTTAAGAACTGGTATGAGCCAGCAGTTCTGCTCTGGGTTGCTTAAAATGGCATGCACTTGGTGATGATGCAAAATATTCAGAGCTAAGTTAGCCTGCAGCCTCTGGAAGAACTACTGTCAGCAAAATGAGTAACCGTATACTCAAAATGACCAGTTCTGGCCTGGAAGACTTATTTACCATTTGCTTCCTGTTCGATTTAGAACTTCTATGCTTCCCCAGCTCTAGCTTTTAGTGATTTTTGCCACATGCAAGCCAGTAGCTCAGGGATGCAATGAAAGAGGTACTTGTATTTTCCAGTACTCCTCTTCAGTTTTTGATAGGCAAGACAAGATTTAAGGAAGCTCTCCTTTCCAGCTCAGAAAGAATGTAGAGATCTGTAGATGAAGCTCTGGGAACATGTGAACCCTATGTTCAGGGTAACATGGATTTGTTTCAGAACAGCATTGGCTTTGGCTCTGATAGGGAGTTTTTGTGTCTGGCATGGGAGTCATGTGGTAAAGCACAACTCTGTGGCAGAGCAATGCATTTGACCTATTAACCAGTGTTTCCAGTAATCTGGATCCTGAAAACCAGCAACAAGCTCTAATTTTCTAAAGGAAATGCAGCTTAAAAAAAAAAAAATTTGTAAACTTGGCTCTGTCATCTTAGTGAATCAAGCATTACATGTAGAGACATGCTAGTAAAAGATGACTTTGGACCTAAACTGCATTAGTCCCTTGCCCCAAATGATTTTAGTACTATGTAGAGAGCCTAAAGTAATTGGGAAGTATGAAAAGTGAACAGTGTCTATAAATTGGCTCAGTGCCCACTCAGACAGAAAAGCTGACTCTGTGGTAGTAAATTAAACAAGACTCTTCTCTGGCTCTGAGGCTAATGGGCATGGAGTGGCTATACTGTTAAACTCCCTTACCTTCCATAACAGGCTGGCTGCATGCAGACTTCCTTCTGGACCATTCCTTGCCACATACTGACTCCTAAACCACAAACAGAACTGTTTGGAAGATTGCTAGTTGGCTGCTAACAAAGCTTTAAACATCAAATTTCAGTGCTGGGGAACACTCCCAGACACCGTTTCATTTACTAGTGTGCTTGTCTAACCAAGTAATCTCTGTCACAAAATAGTTCGGAGTGATGAAGATCTGCCTCTGGACTAAGTTATAAGAAAACATCAATATTCTTAATGAAATCCTGTGTCTATGAAGTTTGTAGAGACTCCTGTGTCTTTCAGACCCATGTGACCCATTTCCATCATACTGTGGTGGGATGAGGTTACCTCATTTTGGAGCAGAGCAGTGGACTGACAGGTCGGTGGGGTGTCTTGGAGTGCCTAGGTTTGTGATGTCTGTGGAATCAAGTGTTTAACTCAAATGGCTGAGGACCACCATCTGTCCCCGCACCACCTTCCAGCAGCGTGGTGGCAAACGACTCTCTAGTGCCTGTCTCTGCTCGGTGGCCTGAGGTAACAGTTGTGAATGCACTGGGCTGAACATGAAGCTGAAACAGGAAGCTGTAGGGAGCTGGGTGAGAGAATCACTGCCACTTATGAGTCCCTCAAACACTCAGCCTTCTGATCTTGCCAGTGGATGTCAGTACTGATGCAGAGAACAAAAAATAAATTACCTAAAGTGAAGGATGTTTACAGCTGCACCAGGATTTTCCAACTGGCCCCTGTTGGGAGTGGGGATGCTGCATTACAGGGTTCCTTCCTGGGATCGCACTGAGGGTCACAGTACTGCCAGACATCCCCACGCAGTCCCTCTGCCTTTGCTTTGATGTTGTGAGTGCAGCTTTTGCTGCCTGCCCTCTCCTGGGGCCTACATAAACTGTTAAAAGAAATGCCTCACCTTCTACAATGGAGGGCTTGTTTGGGCTCGCATGACACCATCAAGAGTACACACAAGAAACTGGGTCAAAATCAGCCTATGACATAGGCGAACAGTGCCAAAACAACATTGGTGGTCTTCATTAGTTTTGTGTGGCAAGGGAAGGTTCAGCTCTGAGATGGGGCTAGTGAAGGAGCTGCTGCACTTCCATGGAGAGTTTCACATGAGGCAGAAGCTGGTGCTGGAGCACCGACATATGCATGGAACGGGAGTGTGGCTGGTGGCTCCTGGGATTTCATCAGCTGAGTTACTGGGAGCCACAAAGTGTCATGAGTCATCACTGCCTCTGGGAACACCAAAGTAGAAAATTCAGAGGAGTCTCTGTGCCTGACTGGAAAAGTCAGTTTGTTGGAGTTTAGGCAAGGTGGTCATGAATGAGGTTGGGTAGTTCCAGCAGGCAGATGTGGCTGGGCTGGAGCAGGGAACGGGGGCAAGAGCAAGACTGGTAAGGGGGAGGCACAAAGGCAGGCATCCAACAAGGAGCTAACCATAGGTGGGAACAAAAACCAAAGGAGGACTACAATCAAATGCCATCAGGATGCCCTGCTTCTGAATTGTCCGTGCAGTCTTTGGGTTTGGTGCCCTCCTTAAATCGGAAAGGAATTATTCTCTACCAGGGAATAATGAGGTGACAAGAGGCTGAATTTGTGGCTACCTGTAGAAACTCTTGTGCTGCAGTTTAAGCTGGGCTCCAGCAAAAGCTGTAAGAGTGCCCATGAAAGGAACGTGCCAGGGCAAACCATCTGACGTGAGATCTCTATCTTCCATGAGGTCTCTGCCCCTAAGCCAGCAATAGGGCTAGATAGGGAGAGAGTCTGAGGCTGGCTGGTGGTTCGTATGTTCCTCAGTAAACAGGGTGCAATCCTAGGAGATTTCTGCAACAGGCAGATGGGGTTGGCAATATTTCGTTCATTAATTGACCCCATGTGGATGACTCGTTCAACAACTCTTGGGGCTAGAGTGAAGATTTAGGGTGAGCTAAACTGCAGGCTTCAGAGGTTAGGAGAGACTCTTGACTACAGCTCGTGGAGTAGTCAAGAAAATTGCCAGTGTTGAATTGAAAACTGTGGAGAGGCTTGCAATGACAGGTATAATCTGGACTCTAGATTAGATTAAATAATAAATAAATAAATAATCTAATAGCATTAACATTCTCCCCTGCTCCCTTCTAAAATGAGGAAATTGTGATGTGGCCAGAGTAAAGGCCTGTGGAATAAAGGGAGGAGAACAAGCCCCGCTCAGGGAACGGTGGGGAGGGTGGATCTTGCTATTTATTCTCCGTTTCCAGGTGCTCTTCAGTTGCCACCAGATGGCAACAGAAATCCGTTTCAGCGCAGCAGGGTTCTGCAGAGGCTGCTCAATTCCAGCTGCTTTCCCGGCTGAAAGGTTTGCGGGAGGTCTGCAAAGGCTGCCTGCCTAGAAAGAAAGAAAAAAAAAAAAAAAAAGGGGAAAAAAAAAAGGGGGGGGGGGAAGGGGGGGGGGGGGGGGGGGG